>JAINUT010000555.1:0-132500 GCA_020205555.1 Panax stipuleanatus
CCCCACCCCCTCCACCCTCCACTCCCCTTCCTCCGCCTCCCTTCTCCTCCCCCCGCCAACGCCCCACCCCTCCCTCCTCCTCCTACCGCCACCCCTTTATCCTCCTCCCGCCCCATCCACCTCCTCCCTCCCCTCCCCTTCCCTCCCCTCCCCTCCCCTCCCCCTCCCTTCCCTTCGCCTCCCTTCCCCACCCCCTCCCTCCGCCTCCCACTACCATCCCCCTCCTCCCGCCCCCGCCCCGCCCCGCCCCCTTCACTTCCTCCCCCTTCCTCTCTTCCCCAAATCGATCCAAGGTGGTCGTCGGTGGAGGCCCCGCCACTGGCCGCGGTGGAGGCCCCTCCACCACCCGTTGCTTCCCTTCCACCACCGTCCATTCTCCACTCCACTGGTAACCAAACCTTCATACGTTGGTAACCAAACAGGCATACCAAGGTAACCAAACCTTCATACCAAGGTAACTGAACCTTAATATGAAAGTTTCCTTGTTATGAAGATTTGGTTACCTTGTTATGAAGGTATGGTTACCTTGGTATGAAGGGTTGGTTACCTTGGTATGAAGGTAACCAATTCAGTTTTATTAGGTTACCAATTTATTTTGAATGTGATGTAGTTGGTATCCAAAATTAATGCACTAGGTTACCAAACAGTCATACCAAGGTAACCAAACCATCATACCAAGGTAACCGAACCTTAATATGAAGGTTTTCTTGTTATGAAGATTTGGTTACCTTGTTATAAAGGTTTGGTTACCTTTGTATGAAGAATTGGTTACCTTGGTATGAAGGTAACCAATTCAGTTTTATTAGGTTACCAATTTATTTTGAATGTGATGCAGTTGGTAACCAAACTTCATGTAGTTGGTTACCAAACCTTCCGATAAGGTAACCAATTCAGTTTTATTTGATTACCAAATTTATTTTGAATGTGATGCAGTTGGTAGCCAAACTTCGTATAAAGGTAACCATTTTAATTTTATGGGTAACCAAATCGTCAAAAAAAAATTCAGAATAGCAACTCCGGCGATATAGCGGTGGCGGCGGCGATTTAGCGGCGGCGGGAGGCGGGGGAGGAGAATGATGAACAGTAACTCTTTCATAATTTTTTATTTTTAATTTTCTCATTTTGATTTAAATTTTGAATTATGGATTTGAAATTATTGTTAGATCTAAAAGATTTGAATTTGAATTATTAGTTATCCTTGATTTTAGATTTCCATATTTAATTTGAAATTGAATGGTTTGAATTTTTGCACTTTTTTTGTAATTATTTTATGAATGCACTTTTTTTGTAATTAATTTGTAAAAGTTGTATACTTCTGTAAATGACTCATTATTTATTGATATGTGATAATTTGATCCATTGGATCATTATTTAAAATGGTCCAAACGATTAGATTTAATTTGACCCAACAAGCAGATGTTGGATTTTGGAAGGCCATGGAGATTATTATTATTATTATAATAATTATTATTTTGGATTAGTCGTACACGATTATTGTTTGGATGGATACCCATCTTTCATAAGCTTTCTTCTCAAATGATACGTCCCGGCAATCTTTCGAAATTCTCTTTAGTTATACAAATTCATCATTATATATATTACATTCGTTTCGAAATATAAATTCAAATTTAATTTTTCAGAGTAAATATGAGATATTTTTTTAATTTATATTGTTGTGATTCATTTCACTTTTAACTTTTGAAAAATAATAAAATTTGTGATTATTAATACCTTTTTAGCTAACAACTTTTAAATTGAATAAATTCATATTACTTTTAAATTTGAAAATACCTTAAATTAACTAAATTTATGCATTTTATGTCACTTAAAATCAGCCATAGCATACATTTCATTATACGTTTTCATAAAAATCTCAATTCCAAAATGAAAATAAAAATAAAGTAATCTAAAAGTGTGTTGGGTTAAAGTCTCACATCAATATATTAAGTTTGACCCGAAAACTCTTTATATATACTTGAGAAACCTCTCCACTTGGGATTATTTGGTTTTAAGATGAATGTTTCATCATGTTATCAGAGTTAAGGTCATTATATATTCTTGTTATTCCTATTCCTCACGGATTTCCTTAATTCATATATTCCACCGCGTCTCTAAGTTGGGGGGGGGGGGGTTGGGGGGGGGGGGGGTTGGGGAAGGGACACCACAAGTGTAAATGACTTCTATACCAAGAAGAAGGGCGCCTAGAGAGATTCTAACTCACACTCTCTCATTCACTCGTATGCATTTTAATTTAAGTTTGCATTATTCAAGACTATTTTAATTTTATGTATTTAAGACAATGTTTATATTTGAGGCTTTAGGTATGTTTTTTAAGGACATTCATTTAAGAAGATCATTTGGGATGTTTATGGATGGATATCGGTTGAATGGTTATTATTCTTATTATGTGAATTGCTTTATGGTTATTATGAAATGCTCTAACGGTTAATTACTTGATTAAACTATGTAATGTTTTGTTATCATAACAAAAGGGGAGACTGTTGTACTCGCCTAGATTTTGATGATTGACAAAATATACCAAGCATGATTAACATGTTTATTCAAGTGCGGAAGAAGAACTAGTTAAGTCATATGGTAAAAGCATAACTTAATTGAGTAATGTTCTTAAAGTAGAGTCAGTGAATGATTGAGAGTCACGCGTATGCTCAAAAACAGAGGCAGAATGTCCAACGACTATTTTAATGGTATTACCAATGATATTTGATAAAATATACATTCAAGTGATGAAAAGTACAGAATAAACTTTGTTTTGACCAAGGAAAACAAATATTCAAATAAATGAACAAGACATACACTATAAGACAAATCTATCAACATCAAAGTTAGACATTGGAAAATTTCACCAAAAAGAAAAGTTTTTATTTTCAATGATCTTTGACAAACCAAAGTTATACCTTATGCGTGAAAGAAGACTTTGCAGTCTCAAACCAACACATATCAAACTTGTATTAGAAATTCAAAGTACAAACACATCCATTGTATCAAAAATGGAGAAGATCAAACTGTTGAGGAAAATTCCAATTCCCACCAATCAAGTCAGCTACTTTCAAACGGTACATTTGTTGAATCAAACAAGTATAAATGGACTCCTGTTCATCAAAAGAAAACATAGAAGTGTAAAAAAAGAGAAGAGCTTCAAGACCAGACGAGAGTCACATTCAAGCAGAGAGTCAGACAAATCTAGAAACATTCCTACAATAATTTATTATCCTTTGTATTAACAATGATATATTGGTTGTAAGGTTGACGATCTAGATATCACGTTTATACTGTGACATCATATCTATTTAGAGATCATATGTTGTATGGTTTGTTATGCATACTTAAACCACTTGTAAGGTTTGTTGTTCTTTTCTTAAAACAACAATATATTTCTTTTAGATAGGTGCTGTTTTTTGCCTGAAAACAAGAGTATGGAATATGTTTATTTGTGAACCTCTGAAAACAGATGGGATATGCACTAGAGTGCATTGATAGCATATGAGATGCTAAGTCTAAGATTGCCCGATGAGCCTAGAAAACCATGGAAGTTGTAAGCTGTACAACAAGACATTGGATTAGTATCCTGTGGAATAGGCACAAGTTGTGCTGAACCATGTAAAAATCTCTCGTGTCACTGCGTGTGTGATTGTTTGCATTGTTTTTACTATGATTTGTATTTTGTATATATATTAAACTCATTGAGTCGGTCAAGTTCATCAATAAAAAGAGTCACATTTATTCTAAAAGTCAGTCACAAACCTAGAATAGAGTAAAACAATTAAGAGTACGAGTGTTTTAAATTATTCTGCTACAAATAGTTGAAAATCCTCCTATCATTTAGTTAAAGAATACGTGTAAATCTTGGGTGTTTACATTATTTGTAATGTATCACTTATTTATGTTTCATACATTTTTTTTACTAAGGGGTTGTTTGATTACTTCTAAATGAGTCTTAATGACTCTTTATTTGAATGGGTAAGTTATTAAGACTCTAACAAATCTCTCTCTTAATAGATCTTTACTTGCACAGACCGGATCAGTAAATCAAGAGTGATAACATTTCCTTATAAACTATTATCCGCAAGATTGTTTAAAACTCCCTCAACTTCTTCTCCGGCGAGTTCGTTTTCCGATGAGTCTGGTAATTATGGAGCATAACAAATTTGAATTTGGTTAGATCTTCTGTACATCAATTCTTTAAAATTCAATTGGTTTAGGGATGGGAGTTGCCAATCGCAGGATGGGTTTTATTTTTCTTGTGTAAATGAATGCGTGGAATAATGACGTGAAGTAAAGAGAGAGAAGTAGTAACTTATTCCACCCAACAATCTGTTTTTGTTTACCTCATTGTTTCAATTTTTATATTATTCATATTTTGTTTTTGAATACATTCTAATATTAAATCAAAAACTAAAGAGTTGTTTTTAAAAAGTTATGTTCCATCACATGCAATTTTTAATAATCAGAAAAGTATTTACAAAGAAAATAATACTTTAATTTTATGATAAATGGAATACTAATTAATAAGTAATTTTTTTGGCAACAAAGTGTTATTATTAATTGTATATCAACATTAAATAAAAATGCTAAACTCCATAAAGGTAAAATAGGTAAATACATTTATTCAGATGTATCATACGAATTAATTATTAAACGCAATATTTCATTCAACATTCAACACATCTGTATAATTCTGTCCATTCAGATAGTCTCAAGTATTCAAAAAATTTTATTCAATTTTATCAAATGCTGCCTAAGTCTGCCCATTCTATTGGTTGATTAGGGCATGAGTTTGTACAGATAACTCATTGATTCTCATGCCCAATATGATGCCGCAAGTGCCGATTCAAAATTTAATATTTCATAAATTACAAACAATTTGAACAAGATAAAGACGTGTTAAAGTTAGCACTGTTTTCACATGTGTTTTTAAGATTTCTTCATAGTCTTTTCTCACATAAATATAAGATCTACTGTATGTTCATGTGAGAGAGAATTAGGCCTCTCAAAATATGGTTATGGGTTGGTTTTGATTTTTAAAATATGGTTATGGTTTCACTTAAGAACTAAAACCATATTAATCATTTTTAATATGAGTTGTGTGGGTTGGAACCATATGGTTATGGTTCAAATATAGGTCAACCCATATTTTAAATTTCAAACTTACTATTATTCTAATCCAATTAAATAAATTATTATTAGATATATCATGTATACATAATCATTAAGTATTTTATTTTTATTTTTTTAGAGGGGTGGGTGGTGTATACATAATCACTGAATATTATTTTTTTTGGGTGGGGGGTAAGGGGGATGGCGTGGGGGTGGGGGTGGGGGTGGGGGTGGGGGTGGGGGTGAGGGTTAGGGGTGTATACATAATCACTGAATAGTTTTTTTGGGAGGTGGAAGTGGGGGTGGGCTGTATACATAATCACTGAATATTATGTAATTAATTGATATTCGTAAATTAAGATTAACTAGAGAAACAAAAACATGAGAAATTGAGCTTCTCTTGAATATGTAAATATGGGTGGAAAGAATTTTTGATTTTGATTTTGATTTGGAATAAAGTACGGGTCAAAAATGGTTAATGGGGTTGGTCCTATATTTCTCTTTAAAAATATGGTTCCAAACTTTACCCAACTCAAATAAATAAAAATAGTTAATTAACCCATTTGGTTCCCGTTAATATGGGTTGACCCGACAGTTAACCAACTATATTACCAGATGTAGAGAGAACCATGTAAAAATATTAAAAATACATATAGAAATATCAGTTTCCATGTGTTAATTACAAACAAACTGTGATGAAAAGTGTATTCAACTAAAATAAGATAATATATATTATTAATTAATTATAATTTGATATGGTTAAATATATAACTTTATTTATTTAGTTGTTAGTATTATTATAGTTGTTTAGAGGAAGGTCACTCCCTTGTATTTTACTCTTACTTAACTTTTTCTTCTTTTTCTTTTCTAATTTTTTTTTTAATTCGGGTTCATGTGTCAAATCAGTGTTGAACCGTCATATATATATATATATATATATATATATATATATATATATGGGATTGCATCCACAGCAACCAACTGGTTGCTGGAGCAACCCATTTTAAACTCAACCGCTACAACATGTAGCGGCTTGTACAATGAAATTTGTTGGTCAAAGCAATCAATGTAGTGGGCCCCATAGAAATAATGAACCCCAAACCGCTTGATGTTGTAGCGGCTGAAGGATTAAATGTTGTCCCAAATCCTATGTCACTTTCATTTTACAAAACTTATAATAAATTATATTATTATAATATTATTATTAATTGTTTAATTTATTAATAATAATAAATAAAATTATAAATAATACTAATAATAATTAATTATTTGATTTAATAAATATAATAATATTAATATTAATAATAACTAATAATAATATTAATTGTTTGATTTATTATTAATAATAATAGTAATAATATTAATTAGTTTATTTAATTATTATTACATTAAATTATATTATATTATTACTATTATTATTATGTATAGCGGTTGGGGATTAGAATAATAATAATAGTAGTAGTAATAATAATAATAATAATAATAATAATAATAATAATTATTATTATTATAAATAAAATTTGACTCTTGGCATTGCAATTTGACTCTTTTTGTGGAAAGAATGTTAAAAGTATAGAAATTGAAAACAAGTTTAAAAGGTATATCATTAGAATTTCTAATGACTTCAAGTTATATATATCATTAGAATTAAACATTAGAATATATATAACTTAATAATAATAATAATAATAGTATTAATTCTATTATTATAATAATAATAGTAATAATATTAATTATTTTATTTAATAAATAAAATTATAAATAATATTAATTAAATTTAAGGTAATAATAATAATAATAATATATTGCTGTTGTTTTTTATTATTATTAGTTTTAATTAGTTTTTTATAATAATAATAATAATAATAATAATAATAATAATAATAAAAACAATAACAATTATTAGTTTTAATTAGTTTTTTGTAATAATAATAATAATAATAATAATAATAGTAAAAATGGGTGTAGTCACTATAGTTATTATTATTATTATTACACCCAACCGGTTGATGAGAAAATAGTAATAATAATATAAAAAAAACAATAACAATTATTAATTTTAATTAGTTTTTTGTAATAATAATAATAATAATAATAATAATAATAATAATAATAGTAAAAATGGGCCTAGTCACTATTGACGACAATCGGGGAGTAACGATGAATGGTGTTTGTAATTTTCACCCACCTTTCATCCAGACAAACACCGGTTTCTTGTACTTTTCCACATAATAATTATTATTATTAATATAATAATAGTATTAATAATAATAATAATGATAATTTAATTATAAAATACTTATTCACATGGGACGGTAGCCTTTTCAATTTGATTTAAATTATGACAATCAATTTGGGACATGACTTTCAATTTGGGACAACATTAGAAAAATGTGGGAGAAAAAAAAGAAGAAGACTCAACCGCTACACATAGTACCGGCTATGCACGCACCACGAGAAAAAAAAATTATTTCTGTCAAAGGCTGCTGGTGGTTCTTTTCCATGTAAGAAAGTCCCGTATGCATCATTATTTTCTTTATTTGCCGTGCACATCCGCTAATCTCATAAGCGGTTGATTTTCTTATTTTTTTGTCCCAAATTTAAAGTCCTGTCCCAAATTGAATGTCATTTTAATTAGTTTTTATAATAATAATAATAATAATAATAATAATAATAGATCCCAATAATAATAATATTAATAAGAGATCCCAATAATAATAATAATAGATCCCAATAAACATATTACTTTTATTACTATTATTACAAAGTTGTATAATAACAACAATATTAATATTAACAATAACAATAATAACAATGACAATAATATTATAATAATAATAATAATAGTAATAGTAATAGTAATAGTAATAATAATAATAATAATAATAATAATAATAATAATAATAATAATAATAATAATAATAATAATAATAATAATAATAATACCAACAACAACAAAAATAACAACAACAATACTAACAATATTCACAATATTCACAATAATAACAATGCCAATAATAATAATAATAATCACCATAATAATAATAATAATAATTTAATTATAAATAAAATTTGACTTTTGGCATTGCAATTTGACTCTTTTTTGTGGAAGGAACGTTAGAAGTATAAAAATTGAAAACAAGTTTAAAAAGTATATCATTAGAATTTCTAATGACTTCAAGTTATATCATTAGAATTAAACGTTCCTTAGAATTTCTATACTTCTATACTTCTAATGACTTCAAGTTATATATATCACTAGAATTAAACATTAGAATATATATAACTTAATAATAATAATAATAATAATAATAATAATAATAATAATAATAATTCTATTATTATAATAATAATAGTAATTATTTTATTTAATAAATAAAATTATAAATAATATTAATTGAATTTAAGGTAATAATAATTATAATACATTGTTATTGTTTTTTTATTATTAGTTTTAATTAGTTTTTTATAATAATAATAGTAATAGTAATAATAATAATAATAATAGTAATAATAATATTATAACAATAACAATATATTATTATAACAATAATATATTATTATTGTTTTTTTATTATAACAATAATAACAATATATTATTATTAATATTATTATTATTATTATTATTATTAAGTTATATATATTCTAATGTTTAATTCTAATGATATATATAACTTGAAGTCATTAAAAATTCTAATGATATACCTTTTAAACTTGTTTTCAATTTTTATACTTCTAACATTCCTTCCACAAAAAGAGTCAAATTACAATGTCAAGAGTCAAATTTTATTTATAATTAAATTATTATTATTATCAATACTATTATTATTATTCTAATCCCCAACCGCTACACACAATAATAATAGTAATAATTTAATTTAATTTAAGGTAATAATAATTAAATAAAACAATGAATATTATTACTATTATTATTATTAATAAATCAAACAATTAATATTATTATTAGTTATTATTAATATTAATATTATTATATTTATTAAATCAAACAATTAATTATTATTAGTATTATTTATAATTTTATTTATTATTATTAATAAATCAAATAATTAATATTATTATTATAATAATATAATTTATTATAAGTTTTGTAAAATGAAAGTGGCATAGGATTTGGGACAACATTAATCCTTCAGTCGCTACAACATCAAGCTGTTTGGGGTTCATTATTTCTATGGGGCCCACTACATTGATTGCTTGAAACAACAAATTTCATTGTACAAGCCGCTACATGTTGTAGCGGCTGGGTTTAAAATGGGTTGCTCCAGCAACTGGTTGCTGTGGATGCAATCTATATATATATATGAACAATGCTACTATCACATAATTTGGGTCACATAAAATTAACATACACATATATGTATATTTACAGGTCCTGTATGTAAAATTATGTGATAGTAATATATATATATATATATATATATATATATATATATGAGAATAATGATCGTACACAGTTATATATATTAATAACGGACTGACTATGGCTATTTAAAAGCAATACACATTACTTGTTTTGTTAAATATAAGATCGTTACCACTTACCAGAACATGTTCAGAATTTGATCATACAAAGATCATAACATAGTACTCTTAATTAACTTCTAGTCGCAAATTAATTAATATTTCTGGCTTTTGTACATACATAACATTTTTTTTTTAGAGAAAGTGGGGAATTCTATTGAAGATCAAAAAGTAGTGAATTACAAAAAAAAATTGTGGGAAAACTCTCTTAAACCTGAGCATCAGACACAGAATCAGAAGCACGGGCTAAACAATGAACTACCTGATTCGCTGACCTTCTAACAAAACGAATACGACTAACATCGATTACTAAACACAACTCCTTACAATCATCCAAGACTAAACCAAGCAGTCCTTGATATAAAACAGTAGAATTTAAAACTTGCACAAGATTGTAAGCATCCGACTCAATCACAACCTTTAGATACCAAAGAAGTCCAAGTATATTTATTATGCTCGATCGAAGTAACACAAGTATTACGAAATTAATGTCAAGAAAAATTAAAGCCGGATAAGGTCAAGACTAGCAAAATTGCAATTGAATCAGAATGCAGAGTCATCATGATCAGCAACAATTATATGGGAAATAACCACTTTAATACATACACCAAACTCATTTATGTATGTATGAATCGGATGCATGGATTCTTGGATTGTATTCAATTGCTCCACTACCATTAGATTTATATACTCTGTCAGTTACTTAATATAATTCGTTTTAAAGTTATACACAAACATTAAGGAAATGATTATAAAATATTAAATATAATATTAATTGTCTATATTGCTCTTGTATTAGAAAAAAGAGAATATTATTTATTGGATAGAGAATAGTGAGAGAATTAAAGTTATATTTAATATTTAGGGTAATATTGAAAACTAAGCAATTAATGCTTACTTGAAATTGTCAAACCACTTATATTAAGAGAATTTTTTTTTTCTAAAATGACTTATATTAAGGAAGAGAGGGAGTATATTCTAAGCAAAGATTCTGAAGTCTTAATCAGACAGAATCAACGAAACTTTTCTTTCCGAACAAGATTATTGCATGGTATCTTTAATTATTATCTTTTAGTGTGTAGTGGCAGGAACAAAGTAATTTGCCCATTTGATCTTTGAATAAATCTGGGACCGTCACTAATAGTGTTAGAAGTGCACACCACGTGTTTGATGAAATGCGACAATGGATTACTAGACCTAACTCTATACTACTGAATTTCGATTTATTGTTGAGGCGTAGTTTTAGACGGTACAAATGTTGGCACTCTCAACAATTTAAGTAGGAAAGGATGACAGTGTTTTGGAAGGAATCTTACATTATATGGTAATTTTTGCTTACAAATAATGGCCTATAGACATGCAGTCATGCAGAGAAACTTCTATATGGACCAATGTATCTGAGGTGCAAGCCAAACAGAAGTATGAACGATGAACTCCAGAGGATGTTTGTATCACAGGTTGAAACCCATGACCAAAATCTGCCTTCTAAATGGTACGAGAGTGCGTTTCCAATGCTAACAAGATTGTCCCAATTGTTAAAAAATCTGGACTTTATTGATGGAAGGCTAGTTAACATCAATGACTATTCAACCGTTGCTGATGAGTGTCTTGTACACGATATGCATACTTTTAAGTCACTTGCCAGGGTCTTTATTGGGTATTCATCAGTTCAACTAGCACTACAGAAGAAGGATGTGGTGTCTTCTTTCGCAGATGACAATTGTGCACCACCTGCCTTGTTTAGTAAACCGAGTGAAAGGCAGCCCATCACTGTGAATTCACTCACCATGGTGTGCAACTTCTTGAATGTTTCAGCACAACAAAGGAAGGAAATGCGTCTCTCGATTTGCCCACAGGTCACACAGCACTAGATATGGACCGGTGCGCTTGAGGAGACACTGCATGCATTGAAATTCGAGATGGATTTTATGAATCATCAGGATCTTGGAAAAGTTGATAACATGGGTCAGTCATTACTTGTCTAAAGTTCTTACACACTTCCATTTTATGGTGTGTGTATGGGGGCTGATAGTCGGTCAGTTACATATAAAGGAAATGTGTTCTTTGTGCATGGCATCAGTCTCTGATCTGATCTGTCTCGCCCAAGGAATTGGAAGGGTATAATTAATGTGGTGATCATTTTCATTGGTACTCTCTTATGTGAGTCAAAAAATTCAGTCATATTGATAATTATTCTACTTTATCTGGGATATAGTACTACTAAGCATGCAGAAAGCATCATCCCTTCAATTCAGTTTAGGAAGAGAAGTATAGTTGTGGAGTAAGAGCTCAACAAGCTCATTGTCCATTTACCAATCACCAATCTGTTTCCCGATTGTTGTGTCATCTGCCTCGAATTAAATACCGTTTGTGGACCCAGATTGTAGTATCAAGTATGAATTTCAATGTTTTTATATTTATAATCGGAACTGAGACACAAGTATAATTCTCTTTTGATCTTGTAAAGTAATTAAAACAACCTATAGATAATCATAATAACATTAAGCACCCTTTTAGTTTTTCAAGTAACAATCAATACTCCTGTAGTTTACAATATGTAACATTCATTATCTCTGGTGTGGTTGACCAGCTAATATTCAAAAATATTTTTAAAATAATGTCTAATACACCCTTCAAGTTATATTAATGTTTAATTTATGCTAAATATTTTTGGTCAGATTTGTTGTCCTCTGTTCCTTTATAGTTACCCAGTACTCATTCTCTTGGCTGCCTGGCTGGCATGTTGTTAACTAATCAATATGTATTCTATAGCATCATTAGTTGCTTACTTACTAAATGTCTAACATTTTTATTTTTATTTTTTTGCTATACTGACAACCCGACACATACACACACCCTTTTTACTGTCATCAAAGATTTAACTCTCGATATTATGGATACCATGTAGAAGAGTTATATCCTTGGACCAAATAGCACGTGGTCAATGTCTTACATTTAGATGCATGATGAGACTGTCAGAAGAACTCAAAGAAGACATGCATCTGACTCTTTTGCACTAAATTCCCTACGTACCCACCCCAGGAATATTATGCATGCACTTCTTAATCATTTCTAGCTGAGTAGAAACTATTTAATAAGCTGCCATCAAAATTCAAATATTAAGCCGCCGCCTGGCTAGACATTATGGGTCCTCTGTGTAACCCATAATTAATGCAGTGATTGAGGTACAAGGGTATATACTTATTCCATTTGAACGTCAGATTGACGGAAAACTTTCAGTTTCTTAAGCCTTTCTATTTATCTACTCTTGACGGAGGAAGTAGCTTCGGGCTAGAACCAGAGAAAATAGAAATATTGTTGGCGAGAAACAAAATAAAGAAACTTAAGGGGTCGGTCTGAGTGGAAAACTAATTAATTCGATGATATAATAATAATATTCTTTTGTTTTGTTGCTAAATCCCGGAATAAAAATAAATTACAAAAAAAATTTACATTCCTTACTTTCCCAGGGAGAAAATGGTAAAGGATTGATCAGGTATGGGACTGAATCAAAAATTTTATTTGTACATGAAAATTGAATATGAGTATATTTAAATTTTTATTTATATATATTTTAATCCCAATAATAAATAAAAAATATAAATAGATAAATTAAAATACACTCGTATATAATTTTTATGTTCACATAAAAGGGCTCTTGGTTAATTAGATGCATGTCATGACTTATTTGCACAAAATTAAAAAAAAATTTACATTCCTCTTGTTAGCTTTTGGTATTATAAGAACTCGTACTATACAACCCGGTGGATTCTCCGAACTACAATCCTTGTGGGACCCGTACACATTCCTTCTATCCCACTAATCTTTCCCACCGTACGATCATTGCCTAATCTAACGGATCTTGTTCTCCCACGATTTATATATGTCAGCCTTTGATCAACCCAGTTGGTAGTGGCTTCGCTGTTTCCACGTTAACCATATTATAACCGTAGATAAAATCCAGATCCAACGACTCTTGTTATCCCCAGTAGTAGTACACTCTTTTTTCTTTCTTTATGTAGTGTAATAACATAAACATCCCGCTCTTTTTCTCTCTCTCTCTCTCTCTCTCTCTCTCCTCTTAACATAAAATTATTCCCCATTCTCTCCCCCCTCTCTTTCTACCCTCTGTTTTTCCTGTGATTTGGCTGAGGGAAAAATGCCAGAGCCAGCAACAAGTTCACTTGCTCCTAGTTTACCTTCTAGTAGTGAAAGATCTTCTAGCTCTGCTCTTCAAATTGAAGCCAAAGAAGGTAAAGTTTCAGCTCAAAATATAAATCAAAATTGACTTTTTTGCAGTCAGATGTTAGATATTTTTAAATTCAAAATTGATATGTATTAGTTTATACTAATTGGAAATTTTCTGAATAATACTACTAATTAGAAATTTTGATGTTTTTAAAAGATAATGATTCACATTAATTTTGAGTGTGAAAATGTGTTAAATTGGATCCTATATTTTGGAACGAAGGTAGTATGTAATAATTTTCATTTGAAATTGTGAAATTTAAGCTCATTTCTGCAAAGATGTATTTCCCGTCGTTGAGTTAAAAGAGAGAAAAAATTGAGAATGTTGATCTAGAACTACAGAAGTAGTATTTTTAATTATCAGGAGATTTAATTCAAATGGGTTCGTAAGATAATTGTGTTGATCATGAAGCACTTTAAACTATTTCTCCTTAAAAATTGGAGTTGGAATCAAAGAGAATTTGGGATTTTTCCATCTGGGTTTTGTGGAATGGGATTTTTTTTTCATCTGGGTGTTTGAAATTTATTAGGAACTCTGATTCTGCTTAAAGATCTTGTAATCAACGCTATGTATCCAATTTGAGTATACATTAATACAATATAATGTGATAATTTGTTCATCTCTTAAGTGATTATTTTTTAATGTTTATTTTATTTGTCAAGGTATGGAGAGTGATGAAGAAATCAGAAGAGTGCCAGAGTTCGGCGGAGAAGCAGCCGGCGGGCCAGCTTCCGGTCGGGACACCAGTTCAAATGGCGGTCCAGATCGGGTTCAGGGCTCAGGGGAGAGTACAAGGAAGAGAGGAAGAAGCGCAGCTGACAAAGAGGTTAAAGAGGTAAGCTGGTCTAAGTTTTGGTCAACTCTCCAATCATATCTTGCCATGTCAGTATCTGGTCCCACTTTGATACGACGTGGCAAGATCCTGGATTTAGTCTGGACCCACAAGCCGTATAGTACTAAAAGACATTTTTGCCCTTGTGTGTTTGGTTAGTGGCAATACGGTAATTTTGTTGTTGTATCTGTGAAGGTTGCTGAGGAACAGAGTTTCGGCACAGCAAGCAAGGGAAAGGAAGAAGGCATACTTGGGTGAATTGGAGGTGAGGGTTAAAGATTTGGAGAAGAAGAACTCCGAGCTTGATGAGAGGTTGTCCACGTTCCAAAATGAGAATAACATGCTTCGACAAGTATGTCATTTCACACCTTTCATGCATCTATTCATTTACAACCCTGTTTTTACAATATGTATCAAATAACTGCATATATTATTTACAATATACTCTGTTTTTTATATGTATCCAAATTACATCAAAATTACTGAATTCTATAAAAATTCTAGTTGATATAAATATTATAGTACATTTTTTGTGAGTCAAAAGAAAAAAATATATATATTTGGACCGGACCGGTCGCCACTTCACGGTCGGCCTAGAATTATTGTTACACAAATCATCCTATCAAAACATAACATCAATACATGCCTCGGCCATCCATCATATCTTATTCCTTGGTATGCATACTCTAAGAATTTTGGGTAGGATAGTGGTAGTTTTAATTTGCATAAAATTCATATATGGAAGTAATGCCACTTTTATTTCATAGTGATGATAAAATCAGTTGTTTCACATCTTATTATGTCATAGTTTTGAATAAACTTCATTAAAGCTGCCCGAGCAGGACCTTGAACCTATGTCGTAAAAACAAAGATGGTGTTAAGAGAATTATAGTATATTTTTAAGGGTTCCTGTACTCCCTCCGTCCCTTAATATAAGACGTTTTATAATTTTAAGTAAACATTAATTGCTTAGTTTCTAATATTACCCCAAGTAATAAATATAACTTTGGTTCTCTCACTATTTTTGGCCCAATAAACAACACTCTCTTTTTTCAATAAAGGGCAATATAAACAATTGATATTATATTTAATGTTATACAATCATTTCCTTAATGCTTGTGCACAACTCTAAAATGACTTATATTAAGGGACGGAGGGAGTATATCAAAAGAAAACATAGTTCAATGGGGGCCAAGACTTCAAAGGTTTAAGTGCATATGAGTGACAAATAGCATTTTCATTTTACAAACAAAATGTGAAATCTTTAAAAAGATAGAAAGTAAAAAAAATGTGAACATGGACCAGTTTTAGTTCTTTATTTGACTAAATTAACTATAATTATTATTTGAAAGATTGTAACATTAAAAATTCGGAGAAAGTTTTACAAAATGTAAAACGTATTGTTAAAAATACACTAGACTAATAGTTCAATTTACACACCTTTCCGGTTAAAACTAATTAAATGATGATACCTACATAGATAATACTTTAAAGAGGGGGGAGGAAAAGAAGGGAGAAGAAGAAGCATAGCTACTGCTCCGTCCTATGCTGTTTTAACTATAACAATTGAACCCTGTTACAGTTTTTGCACAACATTCAAAGGGGAGGAAGTGGCCAAAAGTTTTATGTTTGGTTAGGTCTATTGAAGATAGAAAGCTAGTGGCAATGTCATACATATCTGAGATCTCCAGTACTCTAAAGTTTTATTCATGGTATAGTGGGCAACTTGTATACCTGTTTACTGCATCCAAAGTCTATTAGTCTACAAATTGGCTATTTAATTTGTGTGGCATGGCATTGTTCTGATGTTAAATATATTGTGCCATGATCAATTCTGAGGCTACAGTTCCCAATCAACTCGTTTGGGAATTGGGCCGATTCAGGTTCTGAAAAGTGCACCGTAGGAGCTAGACTAGATAGGAGTTTTTATTTGCAGATTTACATATATATTCTTTACAATGATATGTTGTCATTTGTTCCCAATCCAATGGTTCAAACTGTCACCATGGATACTCTTTTTTCGAGCTAGTTAGCTTATTGTTTGTCATTGATATTGCATACTTGGTGCTCACAAGTTTTATGTTTTTACTGCCTTGTGATTTTGTTGGGGAGTTTAGGCTGCTGCCTTTTTCTGTATGAACATTATTGAGCCTGGAGTTTTCACTAGATATTGATGAAAAAACCTTGGTTGTTTTGATACAAATCTGCAGATACTGAAGAACACTACTACAAGTGGCAGGCATGCGGGAGGGGCCGGGGGGAAGTAGAGTAGATCGAGGCGTTTGTCGACAAAGGTGAAACTTTGTACCTAATGCTTTTCTCTTAGGATTTAGTAATGAAGGATTTTATACGTATGCTATTCATATATTTACACATAATAGGAGAATCAAAGGCATACCTCTTGAAGCGTGATTGATCATTTGATGCGAAAAACCTCCTGTTACTGAAGTCCAACGGACGTTTTCGAACTACGATCGAGAACGGAACGTTATATCTCACAGTTCGTAACAATTGGGTTTAGTCTGTGATGGGAGCGTTCTGTGTTTTTGGCCAACCGAATCAGAATGAATTTACTTGTTAATTGATCGATATGGGTATTTAATAAAGGGAGTGGTTGAACCACTTTCTCACGTTCTCTCCACGTTAAGCCAAGTGGGAACCGTTAATAAACTTACTGCATGGGTCGGACCCTTCATGGGTGACCCATTTGGATACCCAATATCCAACATCTCCCACTCGCCCATGGCGGGGACGATGTAATCCTCATATCTGCTAAAACCAGCTCGAACCAAAACATGTAAACCTCTAACTGCCGAACCGTGCGACTGCTGAGTTCATCTGAAATGCGGGAGCTCTATATCAAACCCGTTAAGGCCAACATAGAGACATCTACCCTTTTAAGAAAAGCAGTACGGGAGCTCTCACGTCAAACTTAATTAGTTCACGTAGAGGCTACAATCCATAAACTCAGAGTACCCAGACACATTTGAATTTTCACTAGGTTAAGTATCTCTATTCCCTTAGAGAGTCTTACTTAACCACCTTTGGGCCCAAGTCCATTTCGTATCTCACTTATTACTATATCGCTATCAAAGCGCTATAGTTGTCGACAATAAGTGCAGAACGAGGTGAAATCAAATTGTCTTCCCTTTGCCCTAATATTACTAAAAAATGAATCAACTGCTTTCTCAGAATCGGTCCTTAGAGTCTCATCAATCCTGACCTTAGGAATCGAAACCAAAGTAGCAACATTAATTCATGTCTTTGCAGTATAGTCAAAGATCACAAAGAGCACTTTATGTAGAAACAAAATTTGTCCTACAGGACTCACACGGTGAGAAAACAGGGATTCATTCTCTCACCTCCCTTACGTGGTCACTAAACACATGTAACTCGCTCACAATATGTTATTCTATAGCCTTATTGTGCGGACCTTTAAACATTTCAAATTGCTCGCTTATCTAAGCGCCACATTTGAAACTTCGCGTCCAGTTATCATGTCACGGCAGACAATCTCATCTATATGAGCATATGTCCAATAGTCATGCTGTACGGATCTTGGCTCAGTCGCTTCATAAGCGCCTAACTCTAATTTTCAGGTTGCTCGCTTTCCAAGCGCCAAACCTGAAATTTCGTATCCGGCTATCAGTACAGGTTAATATAGATGGTGGGGTATACTATATTCGGTTAATCCAAGTTAATCTCATCTTGGCTCATGCCAAGGCGACATCATGTCCATTTTGCTCGCTACTAAGCGCCAATTGATTGCTATCTAAAGCATCAACAGCTCGCTACTCAAAGCGCCAAACTATGAACTATCTCAACCTTGCTCGCTTGTCAAAGCGCCAAGGGTGATTGCTCGTGTGAGTGAGCCAATCAACCTGTTGACATATATTTAGTGTGTGCATATCCAATATGCATAATATAATGTGTGAACATCTAAAATTTATCATATGCGCTAAAAGGACACAATCATAAGTCGAAACAAATGAAACTCGCATAGATGACAAATAATCTCGAAATAATAATGAACATCTCTAATACAAGCCAAGTAATGAGTACAAAGAAATAAGAAAGTACATCAAACCCTACGAAGCCCTAATGAACTAACATGCCTACAAAAAGCATCTTTAGGAATCGGCTTCGTCAAAGGATCAGCTACCATAAGTCCAGTGGGCATGTATTTCAATATCACTTCATTATTTGCTATGTTCTCTCTGATGAAGTTCATCCTCAAGTCAATGTGCTTCGTCCTGCCGTGATACTTGGGGTCCTTAGTATAATTTAAGGCCGTCCGTGCTATCACAGAAAACAGTCACAGGATTCGAAGCATGAGAGGCGACTCCAAGGTCCTCGAAAAATCTCCTCAGCCACATGGCTTCCTGAACAGCTGACGTACAAGCTACAAACTCCGACTCCATCGTAGAAAGAACAACGTAAGTCTGTTTCTTGCTACACCAAGTAATGACACCACTATGTAGCAAGAATGCATATGCTGAGGTTGACTTGCGCATCCCCTGGTTACCTCCCCAACTGGTATCGGAGTAACCAATCAAGCGCAGGTCTGGTCCTCCATAGCACAACATGTAGTCCAAAGTACCTTTCAAATATTGCAAGATCCTCCCTATTGCCTTCTAATGAGCAATCTCAGGGTTTGACTGATACCGACCGAGATAACCGACTATATATGCTATATCAGGCCGAGTACACACAACTGCATACATTAGCTTTCCTATAGCATTGGCATATGGATAATGGGACATCTTTTTAATTTCTTCGGGAAAAGTGGGGTATTGTTCGGGTCCAATAGTGTCGCTTTTAGCGATAGGAGTGTCTATGGGTTTGCAGTTGTTCATTTGGAATTGCTCGAGAACCTTCTTAAGGTAAGTCTCTTGAGACAAACCAAGAAGCTTTCTTGAGCGATCTCTATAGATCTTAACTCCAAGAACATAAACTGCTTCCCCCATGTCCTTCATCTCAAAGTTAGAGGACAGCCACCCTTTGGTGGCGACAATCATCTCCTTATCGTTCCCAGCTAGTAGGATGTCATCGACATACATAGATAAGATAAGGAATTTATCTTTGGACCGTTTGATATATACACAATGGTCTTCCTCGATCATCGTAAACCCATCACTAATGATGGCTCGATAGAATCTCAGATACCATTTTCTGGATGCCTGTTTCAAACCATAGATAGAACGTTTGAGCTTGCATACTTTGCGCTCTTGTCCTTCCATGACGAAACCCTCTGGCTGATCCATGTATATCTCCTCAGCTAAATCTCCATTAAGAAAAGCTGTCTTAACGTCCATTTGATATAACTCCAAATCCAAATGCGCAACAATCGCTAGGATGAGGCGAATTAAGGCAAACCTCACAACTGGTGAGAAAGTTTTCTCGTAATCAATTTCCTCTTGCTGGGTATAGGCCCTTGGCTACAAGACGAGCTTTGTACCTTTCAATGGAACCATCTGCCTTGCGTTTAACTTTAAGAACCCATTTGTTCCCAATAGCCTTTCGCCCTGGTGGAAGGTCAACCAAGTCCCAGACTTGATTAGTCCTCATGGACTCCATTTCTTCTTCCATTGCAATTATCCACTTATCTTTCATAGCAGATGATAGAGCAGCTCGATAAGATCGAGGTTCCTCATCGTCCTGCGCATCAGCCACAAAGGCATTCCCCTCAATCTCAAAAAGACGACGTGGAACGTTACCCCTTTGACTTCTACGTATTTGAGGAACAAGAGACTCTTCATTTGATGGATAAGAACTACTCGAAGGCATGTCACTCCCACTTTCTACAGGAGCTTGAGGATTAACCACTTCGACTTCTACTGTACGAGTTGGGGCGCCTAAATCTTCATCCATCTCATAAAGGTTCATCTCTTTGCTCACATCACCTTTATTAGGGAAATCCATCTCAAGAAAATCTGCATCTCGTGACTCTATCTCAGATACAGTCCCATCAGGCTGCTCTCCAACAAACACATAGCCTTTGGAGTGTTCAGAGTATCTTACAAAGATACACTTCTTACCCCTCGGGCCTAACTTCCCATGTTGATGAGAAGTGTTGTGCACGTAAGCAGCTGATCCCCAAGGCCGCATTCCGCCCAATTCGGGCTTTCTGCCGGTCCACATTTCATATGGGGTGGACTCAACTGATTTCGAAGGCACACGATTAAGTATATATGTCGCAGTCAACAATGCATCACCCCAATAGGAGATAGGCAAATTGGCTTGCACCATCATAGACCTAACCATGTCTAATAATGTCCGGTTCCTCCTCTCCGCCACACCATTTTGCTGCGGAGTTCTAGAGATTGTCAGTTGCCTGATTATCCATTTTTCCTCACAGAGTTCTTTAAACTGATCGGACAGATACTCGCGGCCTCGATCAGTTCAAAGTGCCTTAACACTTTTATCTAACTGATTCTCGACCTCAATCAAATAACGTCTAAAGCAATCCAATGCCTCAGACTTATGAGAGATCAAGAAGGTGAACCCGAAGCGCGTATAGTCATCTATTATTGTGAGAAAATAAGAACGTCCATGCCTTTCTTTTACATTCATAGGGCCACAAATGTCTGAGTGAATAAGTTGCAACGGTGTCTCTGCCCTAGTGGCTTTACCGAATGGTTTTCTTGTTAATTTCCCTACCAAACAATGTTCACATGTGGGTAGATTAACTTTAGCGAGTGGGCCTAAAAGACCTGCTCGAGCTAACCTGGCCATTCTATCTTGTCCAATATGGCCTAATCTAGCATGCCATTGAATTGAACCATCATGATCATTTTCAACAAGTAAGGAATAAGAATCACTACTATTACTGCTAGAATCAATAGTATCCAAAATCATAAAACCATTCATCATAAAATCATATCCAAAAACATTCGTCCCATGCGAAATTATTAAAGAATTGTTCTCAAAACTAACAGAGTAGCCTAAACGAAGTACTGATAAAACAGAAAATAAATTCTACTGGACATCCGGTGCATAAAGTACATCATAAAGGATCAATGCTGAGCATTCTCGCATTTCCAGTTTGTAAGTGCAAATGCCTAGCACGTCCACACTGGAATCGTTCCCCATGTATATTTTTCTGCCAACCGGAATGCGGCGGTATTCCACGAATCCACTCCGGTCTCTAGCTATGTGGTCCATTGCTCCGGAGTCTACAATCCACATATTTAGAGAATGAGCAACAAAAACAGTACTTGATACTAAGTACATAGATAGATTAGGACTAGGAATTACCTTCTTCAGCTCAGTGCATTCACGAGCGAAGTGTCCCGCCTTGCCACAGTTGTAGCATGTCATTTTGGTTTTGTTCTTCTTACCAGAACCTCGTTTGCCTCTTTTTCTTTTGGCAACACCCCCACTCGCAGTCACTCTAGGCGCAGTAGGATGAGCAGGTTTCTTCCCTTTCCTGGGCTTGAACCCTTTATGAGAGTTTGATTCAGCCACATATGCCCTGGAGGTCTTGACAACATCAAGTCGCTCAGCCTTGAGCTCCAAGTGACAACGAATATCATCAAAATTCTTGATATTCTCGTTATGAGTCATGTTGACTCGCATATGTTCCCAATTATCGGGAAGGGATCGAACCACTGCTGAAATCTGCTGTTCGTCTGACAATTGAGTACCACCGGTTTTCAATTCCCGAATCATATTAGCCATGATTCGAAGGTGTTGTTTCATAGTGTGGTTGTCTTTCTTTTTGTAACCATCGAACCTGATGGCTAATTCCCTCGGCCTTGTCAACGAGGTGCCACCAAACTTAGTTTTGAGAGCCTCCCACATGTCGTGTGCAGTGGAGTATTGTTCATACTCAAACAGAAAGTCATTGTTCATGCAACTCAGCAACGTTATGCAAGAGATACGGTCCTTTTTGCGCCAACTTTCGAAGGCTACAACCTTGACCGGATCTTTTGCATCTTCACCCTCCGGCTTTGTCATCTTGGATAGCAGGGTTTCTTCAACCTCTTGCTCCTCCAAGACCATCCTGACTTTCCGGTGCCACACGTCATAGTTATCTCCATCTAGTTTGTTTCCTTGGTTAAGATCTGCGATAATGTATTTTGATGCCATTTTCTGCTTTGATTTAAATATGAGAATTTATTAGAGATATTCAATGTTCACCACAATATATAAGATATCTTTGCCGCATGAGCCAAATTAACATAAAAATAATGAAACATAAATATGGAAGGGAGACTTCGCCAGGCTTAGGAATCACAATCCGTATAAATGTCTAATTATTTAAATTTAATTTTTCTGCGCACAAGATGTGTAATTTAGGGAATAATTTAATTAAATTACTACAACCTAAATCACTCCCACTAAGAATAGGGTTATACTTGTAATTATAGCATAGTAATTTAATTCTAAGCATCACATATTAATATTCCAATAATATTAACAAAAAGAATTAAATAATAGACATTAATACTCAATTAATAAATCAAGTATGCTATAAAAACATTAAAATGTATCCAATAAAATTTCAACAGTATATTAATATCACAAAATATCACTGTAATTTTCTAAAATTTATTTTGATAATTTTGCTAATTATCACAATTAATTAATCATGCATAAATAGATGAAAATTATCCAAAGATATCCAAATCTTTTAATTTCTTCCAAAAACATTTTGTAACAGTAGCTTATCATCATAAAAATGTTACTGTAATTTTCTGGAATTTTTTTTGATAATCATTCTAATTATCATAATTAATAAACTATTGCATAATTAATTGAAAATTAACCAAAAATATCAAAATCAGTCATTTTCCATCTGAAAAATCACAACAGTAACCTAATATCACAAAATAGCCACTGTAATTTTTTTGGAATTTTTATGATAAGTTTGCTAATTGTCATAATTAATAAACCATTAATCAATAGATAAAAAATTAATCAAAATTATCAAAAACAGTCAATAATTCAAAATTCCATGGACACAGCAATTACATGCTAATAATTAATTTCTGTAAATTTTTCAGAATTTAATAATCATTATTACTATTTATTAATTAATTTTCATGATTAACACAATTAAAAAATTATTTTCTGGAAATTAAATATGGAAAATCTGTCAAACCGGGTCGGAACCGCAGGTCGGGTCGGGTCAGGCGTGCGGGTCGCCTTCTTCCTCAGCAACAATAATTTACAGAAATGTCATTTTGCGACCCAAAACTTTGAGAAGCCATATCTCAATCCATATAACTCCGATTTAGGCTCATAATTTGGGAAACTTACAACGAGTACTACGCATACATACCAAAATCATTTAAAAGACAATCACAGAAAAAGTTATGGCTGTTCAAAGAAATCTGTTCGTAAACTAGGGTTTAAAATTAATTTTAAAATACAAATCCAATTAAACCCAAAATATGCAGTTTACATACACTGTGTTTAGGCTACAATATACTGAAATATTAGCCCCTAATATTTAGTGTATCTAATTTTGCCATTAATGATGTTTTCAAGCTTTTTAAACATGCAATCATGGCATAGGGTGTAAATATAACTTATATAGCATACATGAGATCGTTAAACTCTGCTCTGATACCAATGAAGGATTTTATACATATGCTATTCATATATTTACACATAATAGGAGGATCAAAGGCATACCTCTTGAAGCGTGATTGAACCTTTGATGCGAAAAACCTCCTGTTACTGAAGCCCAACGGACGTCTCCGAACTACGATCGAGAACGGAACGTTATATCTCACAGTTCGTAACAATTAAGTTTGGTCTGTGATGGGAGCGCTCTGTGTTTTTGGCCAACCGAATCAAAATGAATTTGCTTGTTAATTGATCGATATGGGTATTTAATAAAGGGAGTGGTTGAACCACTTTCCCACGTTCTCTCCACGTTAAGCCAAATTGGAACCGTTAATAAACTTACTTCATGGGTCGGACCCTCCATGGGTGACCCATTTGGATACCCAATATCCAACAAGTAATAATATGAGTAGTAGCATATATACTAGCAAATCAAATCTCTCTTTTTCCGGTAGGAGTTGCCATGTATGAAAGATGAAAACATGCAAGTTTTTCTCTTTATCACAATGTAATTGCCTATTGAGGGTTGTAGTAAGCGCCAACAAGGTTAGGTAGAGTTTGTAAATGTAGAGCTTAATATAAAATGGAGAGACTCTCTTTTTTTCCTCCCTCTCATCTTTTAGTATTATAACTTTTTTTTTTCCTTTTGTCGTTACAACTTTAGGTATTAATATTTTGTCCTTTTATATTAAATTTGTTTTGTAATTTTTCTATTTAATCCTTCAAATTTTATATAAAAAATATTTTACTCTCATAATTTACACAAACAATACATGTACCACCATGTGCTAGTTGAGTCTCACTTCTTTATTTAATAGACCATTTGAAAATATATGATTCTTAATACACTTATCTTCATTTTCCAACTCCACGTCCCCAAGGCGTGCTAGACATGTATGACATCCCCCAGACAGACGCCACCCGAGAGCTCTATTTACTGTAAGGGTACAATGGTAGTATGGCGGGGGTACAGAAATCCTAATCAATCGCCTTGGACACCTTCTAGAGAAATCTAAATAAACTAAGGATCCTAGGCGGACTCTACCAAGTACGACTAGAGAATATAGTCTTAGGATTGACTCATCTTCGATTTCTTCTATAAATAAATATCACATAAAGATGATGTGGCTGTATGTGATTTATTGTTGAGTTAAGTGGGTCATGTCAACAATAAATCACGTACTAGCACATCAGCAGTATGTGATGTTTATGTGATAGTTTTATGTGATAGTAGCATTACTCTTCTTCTATATTCGAGTTTTAACTTAAGCATCAAAGGGTCCGATAATATTTGCAGACCTTTTAGGTTTTTTACTAACTTTCTCAGGTATGGTTGACTTTACTCGAACATCTCTTACACAGCTGATTCGGCGCTACGGTTTTTGACCGCATCAGTTTTTATGTTTCAAACTTTCATCTTGAAGTTTTACTTTAGAGGAATACAGGTTTTTGATTGCATGAAAGATGAAAGCATGTTTATGTATAGTGTATGTGTGGATAATATATATATATATATATATATATATATAATTCAAGATAAGATAGAAGAACTTCGTTTGTTTATGGTTAAAAATTTATGTGCTGATTCTCCTAATATTTTTTGGCATAGAAATAAACATGTGGTTAGACTACCTTATGCTAAGGAATTCAAAGAATATTTGATTCCTACTAAGGCTAGACCTATCCAAATGAGTTATCAGCAGATGGAGCTTTGCAAACAAGAGATTAATGACTTGCTTGCAAAAGGTTTAATAAAACATAGTAAATCACCTTGGTCTTGCCCAGCCTTCTATGTTAATAATGAAGCTGAGAAAGAAAGAGGTGTTCCTCGCCTAGTTATTAATTACAAGCCTCTTAATAAGGTTCTTGAGTGGATTAGGTACCCCCTACCCAATAAAGAAGACCTTCTTAGTCGGCTTATTATTGCTACCATCTTTAGTAAATTTGACCTTAAGTCGGGTTTTTGGCAAGTTAGTATTCACCCTAGTGATAGGTACAAAATTGCCTTTACCACCCCCTTTAGTCATTACGAATGGGTAGTTCAAGCATTTGGCTTGAAAAACACCCATAGTGAGTTTCAAAATATTCTTAATGAAATTTTAAATCCTTTTAGTCATTTCACCATTGTTTACATTGATGATATTCTGGTCTTTTCTAAAACTATTGATGAACACTTCAAACACTCGAATTCGTTCTTCAAAGCTATTAAGATCAATGGTTTGGTCCTTTCTCCTACTAAATGTAGCTTGTTCCAAACTAGAGTCAAATTTCTGGATCCTAACATTCTTGCTGGATCCTACTAAACCAGGAAGCCTAACATTCTTGCTGGATCCTCTCACACTCATTTTGAGGGGTACCTGAATTAATAAATTTCCGAGTAAAAAAATCAAAAACAGAATTTTCACTACCTTTAATATATTCAATGTCAAAATCAAAAATACTTAGAATAGATTGCCAACGGGCAAAAATATGTTTTGCAGCAATATTTTTAACATCCTTTTTTAATATGTATTTGGCTGATTTACAGTCAATACGTACTAAAAATCTCTGATTTAATAAATCATTTTGAAATTTACTAATACACAAAACTAATGCTAAAATCTCTTTTTTAATTGTATTATAGTTATTCTGAGTTTGATTCCACGCGCCAGAGTGAAATCGAGCAATTTGCTCAGAAGAAGTAAGGGTTAATTTCTGCTTCAAGATGCCACCAAATCCAATTTCGGAGGCGTCAGTTTCAACAATTTTAAAAGCAGATTCATTAGAGATGCCAAGGCAAGACAAAATCTTAACATATTTTTTGACTTGTTGGATGATAGCAGTATGCTCATCAGTCCAAGGAGGAGGATTTTTCTGTAAACGAAGAAAAAGAGGTTTACAGATTTTTCTTAAATTTTGATAAAACTTACCAACGTAATTAAGAGATCCTAAGAATCGCTGGAGTTGAGTTTTATCAATGATTTTATCAAAAAAAATTATCTGCGAACTAGATTACTCGCTGAATAGGACGGACTAGACCACGATAAATATCATGACCCAGAAATTTGACTCTAGTTTGGAACAAGCTATATTTAGTAGGAGAAAGGACCAAATCATTGATCTTAATAGCTTTGAAGAAAGAATTTGAGTGTTTGAAGTGTTCATCAATAAATTTAGAAAAGACCAGAATATCATCAATGTAAACAATGACTAAAAGAATTTAAAATTTCATTAAGAATATTTTAAAACTCACTAGTGGCGTTTTTCAAGCCAAATGCTTGAACTACCTATTCGTAATGACCAATGGAGGTGGTAAAGGCAGTTTTGTACCTATCACTAGGGTGAATACTGACTTGTCAAAAATCCGACTTAAGGTCAAATTTACTAAAGATGGTAGCATTACTAAGCCACTAAGAAGGTCTTTTTTATTGGGTAAGAGGTACCTAATCCACTCAAGAACCTTATTAAGAGGCTTGTAATTAATAACTAGGCGAGGAACACCTCTTTCTTTCTCAGCTTCATTATTAACATAGAAGGCTGGGCAAGATCAAGGTGATTTACTATGTTTTATTAAACCTTTTGCAAACAAGTCATTAATCTCTTGTTTGCAAAGCTTCATCTGCTGATAACTCATTTGAATAGGTCTAGCCTTTGTAGGAATCAAATGTTCTTTGAATTCCTTATCATAAGGTAGTCTAACCACATATTTCCTTCTATGCCAAAAAGCATTAGGAGAATCAGCATATAAATTTTTAATCATAAACAAACGAAGTTCTTCTATCTTATCTTGAATTTTATCAAGAAGAAGAAGGTCTTCGACCTGTTTATATTTAATTTTCTGTTTCAGGAATTTTAACTGCGAAGTTTTACAGTTTAACAAATTTAAAGATTTTGAAATAGATTCGTCTTGAATAAATTTTAAATTTTTTTCCTTAGGTAGGGTGATAAATTCAAATACCACTTTCTGACCTAAGTGCTCAGTAGTTAAACCATTATTACTAGTAGTGAATGGATACAATAAATATATAAACGGGAGACCTGGTATGATCTTATCCGTCAAGTTGCGAATTAAAACAAATAAAGTTTTAAAACACATATTATCTTGACAAATATGAACTTTAGACAATTTATATTTTATTTCCATAGAACTATCATTAGCATAATTTAAACGTTCACTAGTCTTTGTATAGAACTTGGTAGGAATTAATCCTTCCTAAATACAATTTAAATCAGCACCTGTATCCACGAGAGCAGGGAGCTGTAAAGCAAAAGTTTCATCAATGACTAAGCGAACCACAATATACCATTTTTGAATGGTAATATCTTTTAACCTTTTTAATGAATTATCTTGAACTATTAGAAGTGACTCTTCATCTTTGACTCCAGAGGACTCAGGTTGATCTTCATCGTCTGAGGAATCAGAAATATGAAGTTCTGAGCCTTTAAAGGCCAAAGCATTCATATCTTTTCTTAAGTCTGAAATTTCAGTATTAAGACTAGAAATTTCTTTCTTAAGCTTGTTGACTTCCTGATTTAATTCTGGGAGGGTAATCTCTTTCTCAGCAGTTTTAAATCTTTCAAGAGTTTTATTAAGGCTAATTACAGGCTTATCTTTACTCTTAATAACCTTACCTTTACCCGCATTATTTTTAGAAAATAAATCTTTTAACTGTTTCATATACTGCAATTTTAAATCTTCATCTGTAAGTTTACTAATTAACTCAATTAACAAAGAGTTCTCTTGGTCTTCTTTGCTAAGTACGTTAATAGTTTTACAACAATCAGATCTACAATTGTCAGTACAAAGGGTAACTTCATTATCAGTACAATCACTAGGAGTTTGACTATTATCATCATTACCGGAGGAATAAGGTATATCAGAATGATTATGTTCGTCATCAGTCTGAATTCTTATTAACTCCAAAATCTTATCAATGTCTTCAGCAGAAGTGTTTAACTGACTCAATTTCTGTTTTAACTTACACTCACTCTTGTAATGACCCTTTTTACCACAATTATAACAGATAATTTTACTCTTATATTGTGACTTTGACGAGAATTTTTTACTATGAGTTCTCTTCTTTGACTTAGGTTTTTTATAATAACTATCTTGATTTTTAGACTGACCATGAGACCGCTTCTTATGATGCTTTCTCTTTTTGTGTTTTTTAATCTGGGCTTTCCTATGCTTTCTACGAGAGGGAGTAATAAGATGTAAACCATATTGTTCACAAAAAGTACCAAGCTCATACTTAGCTTTTTTCTTATCCTTAGCAGCCTGTTTAGCAATCTTAAAATCAATACACATTTTTAATTCAATCTTTTGAATATAACTGATTATGTCACCATAAGTCAGGTTATCATAATCGATATATCCAAGAGTTTTACTGAGTTATTCTCTAACCTTGTGAGCAAACAAGCTAGGAAGACCATTAACAAATTTTTCCTTCCAAAAAAATTTATTACTATCACTTCTCATCATAACTCGAGAAATAAAAACATCTTTGTACCACCTAAAATCACTTAAAGTGGGACAAGTGAGATTACTTAACTGATCATAAATTTTTTCAGTAATATTACTGGGAGTTCTAATAAAATATTTTATTATGGTGAATATCAAAGTATTGATACCATCAGGAATATCAAAACCTATATCTTCACGAAAGATAGGCTGACCATTGTCATCTAACTGGCTAGCATGGATAATAGAATTTCTTGCATCTTCATCTAGGTGTTTTTCCCACCAAAAGCGAAGAACACCAGTGAAATCATTAGTTAATATTTCAACTATTTCAGGCTGGGTTAAGCTACTGAAAGCTGTAATATAACTATTAACAACCATAGACAAATGATTCATTTTGGTAAGAATCTGATGTTCACTGAAACCGTCAATAGTCCATTCATAAATTTTATTAGACGAAACAGAAAATTGATTATCTAGATTTTTCTCCTCATACTGAAGATCAGGGAGAGTGGGTCTAGAATATCAATTTTTTGTAATACTGGTGTTATTAAAAGTTAACTTATTTAATTGTTCAGCAAGATCTGGGATAGAAGCGGCTTCAGAAACTTCTTCTGAATCACTATTACTATCATCCTCAGATTCTTCAACCTGATCAATGATGGCAACAGTTTCACTGGCTTCTCCAGAACTTGAACCAATTTTTTTTAATAACTTATCAATGCTTTTAACTAGGTCAGAATCTTTATTTGGCAATCCCTTTGCTTCTCTGTTTTCAGGGAGAGTTAATAAAGGTTGATCTAGTTTCTTTTCAGGAATTTTAACTAAAGTATTATCAAACTTTTCTTCAATTTTATCAAGCTGTTTATCAATTGTGGCTAAATACTGGTTGGTGAAATTATTTTGTTCAATAATCTTTTTATCATCAATTTTACTATCTGCAACCTTAAAAGGGCTGGCAATAACTGAAGTGTTTTTTACCTGTAAAAGAACAGTTTCTAAAGGAGGATGAGATGCTAAAATCTTAGACTTATCCTCTTTCATCCACTGACTTTTAGTAAGAGCTTTACACTGTGAATGATGTTTATCATACCAGTCATAAAATGTAAGGTTCTCTTGATTATGTTTAATATATTTTTTTCAATTATGAACAATTTTATTTCTGTCATGCTTATCATACATATTACGAAAAGCATGGCGTTTTTTTTATTAGATTTGGAATTAAAATCTGCAATCAGATTATCCCAATCTAACTTAACAGCTTTTGTTATGACTCTTAACTGGTGATTAATAGGTGCTTCAAAATCAGAAGGGGTTGGACCAACAGAGACAGTGGGAGACACATCCTCAGAATCATCTTCTGCATTAGTTGCAGGAGTGTAACAAGGATGACTGGTCTGACCCTGATTAAGAATACCTTTTATTTTATTATCAGGAATAGAAAAATTACTTAATACTTCGGTATCTCTTCTTGAAACAGAAGGAACTGAAGAATTAGTAAATTCTTCTATAATTAAAGGTCTTCTGGTACCCTCAAAGCTAACTCTGACAGTACCATCAGAAACTGTTTGATATTATCTAGGTTTAATAAATTATTTATTACTGATTTTTGTGAAATCTCTTGAGGGAGGATCCACTGACTAGGAAGCGTAATATCTTTCCAAAGAATAGTCCTTGGGGTTTGGATATTAGCGTTACTAGTACTGCTTTGAATTAGAACAGTATGATCTTTCGGACTTTTATTAAGCGCATGAATATTTAAATTGATTTTTTTGACTTTGTAATAAATTCTGTATATTAAAGCTATAAGTTGAGAACCCTCAATCATTTGAGTTATCTCCACTGCAATTTTAATATTCAGAGTTAAGGCTTTTAACAAATTAATATCACTTAAACTCAATGGGAGGTCAAGAAAGCAATTAAAATAGATAAGACCATCATGCAGACTTGACTCCATGATACCAATTATGCTTGGAGCATAATTAAGATATCGTGCATCCCTTAGACATAAGAAGATGCTTGAGTTTATTCCCTTAATTGTTAAGGGCTTAACTGCGACCTGAACTAAAGCAATATGAATAAAGTTATAGCCTTTCTTTCGATGCTTATTAATAACATCAGGAGAAAGAAGACTATAATTTTCATATTCTTTGTTGATCGCATAGACACGTTCAACAGTTTTAACATTATAATCAGTCTTAAAGTTATCAATAAATGTTGACTGATAAATCTCCTTAGGAGACACACTAGGTATGTTCCAATTACTAAGGGTTTGATTAATGTTTTCATAACTATGTTCTTCTTGGTTAACTATGTTTGGAACAGGAGGAAGTGATGATCTATTACTAACCGAAGAACTCGATCTGAATAATCTACTCATTTTCTAAAAATTAATTTTTTTTAATAAATATGTGTTCTTCTGTACATACCCTTTCTTTGCTTAACATAAACACATACCCTAGAATCTAGTGATTCCAGAAAGCCACAACTACTCACACACTCGAGACTTACAACGGCTGGACGGGACCTATGGCGATACAAGGTGGTCTACACAAAGAGATTAGGTGACTTCTTGAACAAAGATAGACTAAAAACTTTTGATTTTCAAAAATGACTATGATTAAGCAGATTAAGAACAACACTTAGCAACTAAACAAGACATGGCTTTGATACCAATATATATATATATATATATATATATATATATATATATATATATATTTGAGTGAAAATGAAAGAATTCAATTAACAGTCTATACCCCCCCCCCCCCCCCCCCCCCCCCGTCCTCTCTTTTATTAAAGGGATTTTTAAAAATATAAAATATATATTGTTCTCCAAAATAGTTCTTTTTGTTGATGATAATGTAAAATAACACAATACATGGGTGGGCCGGGCCGGGCCGTTTACTATAATGAAGAAGTGATGGCTAATATTATATAAGTAAAGAAATAATTACATCTCTTCTCTTGTAAAGCAAGCCTGCCTGCAGGCTCAAAGCTCCATCTTTTATTTCATGATGTTTCTTAACAATATACTATTTGAAAACTTTTTTTTAACGTCTTTTAAGTCTCAGATTCAATTCTCACCGTCAATGAATTTATTTCTTCATTATCAAAGTTTGTGTGAGGCTTATTTGTGGTTTGTTTTTTTCTCCTTATCAAGGTCTGATTGATTATTGATATTGTAATAATCACGATGTACTTAATTATAAAATTATATTTTACTCCCAAAATAAGACTTTCAAAAAAAAAAAGTATAATGAAATTCTATAATATTTGTTACTTTGTTCATTCTATAATATATGTTATTTTGTACTATCTCTATTCCAAAATTAGAGATATATTTTATTTTTTAATTCGTTTCAAATTTTGGAAAACATTTATATTTTAGGACCATAAAATGACATGAACTTCATAATCTGCCATTATTTTTTAACTATCATTTTTAATATAAAATTATCACACTTGAATTCTTATCTAATATTAAAGTTATATTTGAGAATATAAAATTATTTTTAAAAATGCTCGTTTTATATATGTATATCTAATTTTAGAAATAAGTGAATAATTAAATAAATATAGTTGGTGAGTGTTTTGTTTTTGTTATTATATGTCACAAGTCAACATTTGAATGATGTGATATTGTAACAATCATCTTCTTGGTTAGTTAATCTTACAAGAACCAGCTAGCAAATAAATCAGTTGGGGACAAAAATAGACAATCTCGTATTTATTTTTAAAAATAAATTTAGGACTATTAGTCATGAAATAATAAAATAACTTGAAAGGGGGACTAACTATTTTATATGTAATACCCGACTAAGTATTATAATCTTTATCCTTTGGAATTAAAAATTTATAGACAAAATTAACCTTTAATTTTGTTTAAAAAGACTGACGTATCTTATCATATATATTTATACTCAAATTAATGAGAATATGATATCTTTATTATTAGTGGTAAGAGTATCATAATTCAAATATTAAGTTTTTATCTAATCTTTTAAATAATTATGAACAATACAAATATAATACGAGATTATTTTAAATTATCTCATTAATAATTTTATAAAAAAATAAATATATAATTAAAATTATTTAACTTTATAATTAATAATCTTATAATACAATTCACGAGAATATAGTCTCACGTTATAATCCATGCAAAATAAACACGACCTTATTGTAAATTGATGGAACAAGAATAATAATTTCTTAGTTTTACTAAATTAAAATGCAAAAATAAGAGTCCACCGACAGCCACGGGAGTTGTCAGAGAAGAGCAACCAGCTATAACCGGTGACGCATTATAGTACTCCAGCCTGTTCACAGCAAGGAATCTATCTCTACACCATCGGTGACTGACAGACAGTTGGTCCAAGTACGTGGTCGGTTCTTATTGGTGAGGCTGATAACAAAGTCAAAATGGACAGTCCAACTCATGTCACACTTCTAGTCTAGTTCAATACTTCCATCCATAGTTCAACTAAGCCTTTTCCTTTTTATTTTATCGAAAAATTCATATTTGACTAGAATAAATGTTGGGATTGATTAGCATGAAGTTAATTTTAGTCAATTGATCAATACAGTATCAACACGTAAGCAGAAGATGATCTAATATCAGTGCTGTATTAATTAATTGACCAACTCATCATGAAATTACATTCACAGTAAACGGATCCATAAATGTTACCTTTTAAAAAAAATATTTATAATTTACCTACTTTATATTCATTTTTACAAAACAAATTTAAAACTACGAAAATATTTTTATAAAGGGTTTATAAAGTTTTTTGTAATTTGTATAAAAATTTAGAAAATTAACAAAATAGAAATAATCTATTTTTTAAAATTGTTATAGTAAAAAATATGAGCAAATAAATTTGTCCTCTCTAAATTTGAATAAAGAAAAAATAATGAATTAATTTTTCATACTAACTTTAAACACGAAATATATATTTTTCGTACTAACTTTAAACACTAAATATTATATATTTCTATTTTAACTTTCAAATGAATTTTACTAAAATAATACTTAATTTTATATTTAATTCAAAAATTAGACAAAATAAAATTATATTTTTTAATTTGCGTGTTTTCTCCAAAATATTAATTAAAAAAAGAATGTAAAAATATGAATGTCGTGAATTTACATAAGTAAGAATCTATGACTTTTTTAATATCCTAAAAATGTAATAACAAAAAAAGACAAAGCTAAAATAATTAAATAATTTAAAAATTAACACATAAACGTCAAGTAGTTTATTTAGATATTGGCTACCGGTTGAGTCGGTAAAATTTACGTTGTTGATTTAATAATCTTTTAAGAAAATGTTAAAAATGTTGAAAGACGGAGACTTATTTATGAAGAGGAAGGAAAAAGTAGGAGGAGAGAGAGTGAGAGATGGGTGGTTGATTAGGCCAAAAATCAGAGAATGTCCATTGTTGCAATTTGATCAAACTCAACCCCATTGAGCAAAACCCCATCTCAAATTTTCTTTGAATTTTAAGATCTGTATCAAATCAAACCAATAATTTAACAGGGGTTTCAGTTTTGTTGCTGTACATTTCAGTGTAATCCTCTGTTTCTATTGAAAAGAAATGGAGGCAAATGCTGGATTGGTGGCTGGATCGCACAATAGGAACCAATTGGTGCGGATTCGGCATGATTCTGATAGTGGGGTATGTATTTTGGAGATAACCCAATTGGGTTTTCAGTCTCGGTGTTGTGTTTAGATCCAAGTGTTAGTTGTTCACTAGTGGATTTTGAGCAAAAAAATTGGTTCTTTTTATGAAATTATGAGATGGTACTGGGATAACTTGATTATAAGTGTGAAATTTATTCTTTTGGGTAGCTTTTACTAGATTATCTGCAGTATAAGTAGCGTTTAGATCTGAGTGCTGTTTACTAGAGTGAGTCTTCAACTGAAAATTGGTTCTTTTCATGAAAACTAGGAAATGGGCAGTGCTTAATTTTGATTTGGACTCTTAAATTTGGTGTGTTTTTTAATATTTTTATTTTTATTTTGGGTTGATTCCTTTTGTAAGTGTGAATGTTGGTTGTATAAGAATGAATAACCTCAAAGTGCTGATTTTTTTTTTTATCCTTTTGTTCTCATGGATCAATTTTGTTTGAATGAAGTTTTGATCTTGTGAGAAATGTTGGATTTTGAAACTTACTAATTATTACTATAGAATATAATATGCCAAAGCTGGGATTGAGATTGAATTGTTCTAACTTAACTTCATGCTAATTTATTTGCTTAACCACGATAGATTAGGTCCATTAGGATTGAAGGTTTCTAGTTCATTTCAGTGAGTTTTAAAACTTAAATTTGAGAGGTTTTAGCTAAATCTGCTTTTTCTTATCGACTTGACTGTTGTGTTCCTTAATGCGCTTATGCATTTGATTTGAAAAGAGTTTTTGGTTATGGTTAGATGATTTATAATTAAGCATATAAAGTAACTGTACCACTCATTTGTCTTTTTATAGCTGACTGTATTAGATATCTTTTGTTTCTAATCAGTGATTATTAATTTTAAAGTTTTATTTTGGATTATGCAGCCCAAGCCTTTAAAGAATTTGAATGGTAAGCTATGTCAGATATGTAGCGATATTGTTGGACTTACAGCTACAGGTGATGCCTTTGTTGCATGCAATGAGTGTGCCTTTCCGGTTTGCAGACCTTGTTATGAGTATGAGAGGAGAGATGGAAATCAGTCGTGCCCCCAGTGCAAGACTAGATACAAAAGACTCAAAGGTTACTTTGATTGTTAAACTGTTTCTTGGGGTTCTCACTAAATTTTATAGATAAATGTGAGGGATTGAACAAATTATACGTGCTTTTTTAATCAGGGAGTCCTCGAGTTGATGGTGATGATGACGAGGAGGACGTTGATGACTTGGAAAATGAATTCAATTATACCCACGGAAACAGCCAAGAGAGAGGCCAATGGCAGGGAGAAGATGTTGACCTCTCTTCATCGTCTAGATATGAATCTCAGCAACCTATTCCCCTTCTCACCATTGGGCAACCAGTGAGTGATATTACTGATCTTGATGCATTCAACTAGTCATTAGTGTGTGGGTCTGTGTCCTTCATGGTTTTTACTGAAGTGTGGCTTTGTACTTTCTATCCTGCACATGTTTCTAGTCATGTCAAAATTGGTACATTGAGTTCACCATTGAGTCCTGTATGTGAGTTGCATTAGGAGCAATAAAGAGATCGTGGTTATAACTGATCATTGTTTGTTAATTCACTGGGGCATTGATTGTTATAGCCGCTTTCTAACTTCAATTAGGACATTCCCTGGTCTACTATTATCGGTTTACTCGTGCTTTGTTACTCAGCAAGTGTTGAGTTTTGCATTGGAAGCACAACAGTTACTCTCTAAGCATAGCAAAATATATGCTTTGCAAGAAGTGATGTTATGCACAGCTCATTATACTTGTGTAGATAACCTTTCACTCCAATATTGGAATTTTCATACGATTTTTTTGCCAATTATCAGTGCAACCATTCTTCTCTATTGTTTTTAGAATTCAAATGCTTTGCTTATTTGTTGAAATTTCAGTTATCCGGTGAAATTCCCAGTGCTACGCTGGACACTCAATCGGTACAAAGTACATCAGGCCCTTTGGGCCCTGGTGACAAACATGTTCACTCACTTCCATACATCGATCCAAGGCTGCCAGGTGCTCTACTAGCTTGATCTATTGACTAAATAACTCCAATCATTGTTCTTTTTTCCTTTTTCTTTATCTTGGTTGGGTGATCATGTCATATTTTTAGATTCTGGACCAAAAAGTTGAAATTGATTGGTTTTGATTTTCTATGACTAACGCCTCTGTTAGTTTTGTTGAAATTTGTACTCATTTAATCACCTATATATGTCTTAACTCTGCAGTTCCTGTAAGAATTGTGGACCCTTCAAAGGACTTGAATTCTTATGGTCTTGGAAATGTTGACTGGAAGGAAAGGGTAGAAGGTTGGAAAATAAAGCAGGAGAAAAATATGATGCAGATGACCAACAGATACACTGAAGGCAAAGGAGGAGATATTGAGGGCTCTGGTTCAAATGGAGAAGAATTGCAAATGTGAACATCTTACATCATTTCTATCTGTTTGTGACTGTATTATAATATAATCATGATCAAGATTTATCTTTTAACAGTGTCAAATAGAGATAAATTATGAGCTGTTATAAAAAAAATTGGAATCATCGTTTTGTCAGTGTAGTCTTTGGTCTAGACATCTTCCCAGAATGTTGACTACTTGTTTGTATCACAATTCACAGGGCTGATGATGCTCGCCAACCTATGAGCCGTGTGGTGCCCATTTCTTCTAACCACCTTACCCCTTATCGTGTTGTAATCATACTCCGGTTAATTATATTGGGCTTCTTCTTGCAATACCGTGTTACTCATCCAGTGAAAGATGCTTATCCCTTGTGGCTTGTTTCGGTCATCTGTGAGATTTGGTTTGCCTTATCCTGGCTCCTGGATCAATTTCCAAAATGGTCTCCCATTAATCGCGAGACATACCTAGACAGGCTTGCAATAAGGTCAGTTAGCTTTTATCCAATTTATAATACATCTCTTGTATGGACTTATTGGTCGTTGGTCGGTTTGATGGTTTCTAAGCTTTTGGGTTCTCTTTGAAAATTGTTTAAATACCACATTAATATTGTTTATTCTTTCACAGATATGACAGGGAAGGGGAGCCTTCACAGCTAGCACCTGTAGATGTATTTGTCAGTACAGTGGATCCTCTGAAAGAGCCTCCTCTTGTTACCGCCAATACTGTGTTGTCCATTCTTTCCGTTGATTACCCAGTCGACAAAGTTTCTTGTTATGTTTCAGATGATGGTTCAGCAATGTTGACCTTTGAAGCCCTCTCTGAGACAGCAGAGTTTGCAAGGAAGTGGGTGCCATTCTGCAAGAAGCACCACATTGAGCCTAGGGCTCCTGAATTCTATTTTGCTCAGAAGATAGATTACTTGAAGGACAAAATACAGCCTTCATTTGTTAAAGAACGCAGGTCGATGAAGGTAATTGATGAAATATAACCAATGGTGCTTCCATTTTTCCTTTTGATAACGATGAGTGATGGTGCTTCCATAATATAGTGGCTTGCATGCTAACTATGTTTCTTAAAAGTTGCTTCTAATGATGTTTATAAAGCTAAATGTTCTACAAATATTTTGAACATTAAGGTAAAAAAGTTGGTGGATATCAAAATCCTTTTAGCTTATAAGTGTGCTGTGTTTAGATTCAGAATTGTTCTGAACTGAAAATTATTTCCAATCATATCAACAAAAAACTATAGCACTCTGATAGAATAGTAGTCCCCATGGCCCAGTGATCAACTGCCACTACTATATCGTTGAATTGTGGGGATGAGATTTTTTTCTTTGATATCTGTAAAGCATAGACCTTTAACTGTGTTAAAATAAAATTCCTTAAGAAATTTTGACTTTTAAGGTTGACTAATTCTGGTTGAGGAATATTTATTTATGCTTTTAAATTGAATTGCAATATCCCCATCATCGTGATACACATCATATGCGTCAGTCCTGGTTCACCTAAGACGGTGGAGGTGTGGAACAATTTGTGCACTTCCCAACTCCCTTTTTTATGGGCAGCGTACTGCTCTTGTAACTAATAAACATCGTTTTCAAAATGCTTCAGGATTGTCCCACTTTTTAAATGCTAAAATTGTAATATTATTAATTCTTTGAAAGGGGAACCTAATGTTGTGGTGGTCAATAGAGAGGGGAGGCGTAGTTACTAGGCATTTCAACATGATCCTTATTGGTAGGAAACTTTAATTATTATCGTAATAATGAAAAAAACATTTTCTTTCACAGCGAGAATATGAAGAATTTAAAGTACGAATCAATGCGCTTGTTGCTAAAGCACAAAAGATGCCTGAAGAAGGTTGGACAATGCAAGATGGAACTCCATGGCCCGGAAATAACCCTAGGGATCATCCAGGAATGATCCAGGTATCGTCAGTGTTTAAAATGTATTTAAGATTACAGTTTTATCTAATTTTCTGCTTCTGATTTGTTTCCATTGATTTTCTTTTAAATTTATTTAATGGATGGATGGATAGGTTTTCTTAGGCCATAGTGGGGGCCTTGATACAGATGGTAATGAGCTGCCAAGGCTGGTTTATGTTTCTCGTGAGAAGCGTCCAGGATTCCAACATCACAAGAAAGCAGGAGCAATGAATGCTTTGGTTCGTGATCTCCATAGCTATTTCTATTTTCCTTTACAAAACTTATTCAATCATGACATAGTTTAGCAATTGTTGCAAGAGTTTGCCAATCTGGTTAGTGCATTGATTATGGGAAAAATTCCCTTCTACAATGAATATCAGCGTTTATGTGTTTGTATTGCTACATAACTATACACTCTCTCCCCTCTAAAAAAATTACCGTTTAGCATGGATTGCTGGATGGATATGTTGCCAAACTAGTGGTTCCACATTGGTTTTCAGTTCTAATATTATTAAATAATAATCTCCTTTCTGGTATATATGTTGTCTAAATTTGTCTATATTTTTATAGTTTTTTTGGGGTTGTGGATCACAGATTCGAGTGTCAGCTGTCCTTACAAATGGTGCATATCTTTTGAACGTCGATTGTGATCATTACTTCAATAACAGTAAAGCTCTTAAAGAAGCCATGTGTTTCATGATGGATCCGGCTTATGGAAAGAAAACCTGCTACGTACAGTTCCCTCAACGGTTTGATGGGATCGACTTGCACGATCGATATGCTAATCGCAATATTGTGTTCTTTGATGTAGGTTTCTCTTACAACGTTTACTACTATTATATTCTTTTTGTGTTTTGCTATGCTTAAAACTAACTTCATGTTCATTCCTCTCATATACTCAGATCAACTTGAAAGGGCTGGATGGCATCCAAGGTCCAGTCTATGTGGGAACAGGATGTTGTTTCAATAGGCAAGCTCTTTATGGGTATGATCCAGTCTTAACGGAGGCAGATTTGGAACCAAATATTATTATAAAGAGTTGTTGCGGCTCAAGGAAGAAAGGAAGGAATGCAAACAAGAAGTATATTGATAAGAAGAGAGCAGTAAAGCGAACTGAATCCACAATTCCCATTTTCAATATGGAAGACATTGAAGAGGGTGTTGAAGGTTTGTCTTGACAATTATCTCGTTTTTTATATTTATATGCTTCACGCTGGTAGTAAAAAGCAAGTAGTAGTAGTTTCTTAAATTGAGTTCATGCTCAGAGGTGCATGAATTGCACACCATCCACATGCAGGCACCGACATGTGTAAAAGCGGAACAGGACTCCTGTATCCCCTGCCCCTCCATGTGGGTAAATGGAGTTGATATTTCAATCCTTTTCCCATCCAAAGAAAGAAGTTGCGCTTGTGGCTTAGCCCCTTTTCTGAAATAGTTGAAATATAATTTCAGTTTTACCAACCAAGGCCCTTGTAATGTCAGTAAATTGGCAAAAAACTACTAATAGTATGAATAGTTGTACTTCATTTCAGTCAGCTTAGACCTCAAAAGATGAGTGAGACGTGATAAATTTTTATCATTCGTTTTGGTATTTACAGGATATGATGATGAGAAGTCACTTCTTATGTCCCAGAAGAGCTTAGAAAAGCGATTTGGTCAATCTCCGGTTTTTATTGCTGCTACATTTATGGAGCAGGGGGGCATTCCACCGACAACGAATCCTGCAACTTTGTTGAAAGAAGCAATCCATGTTATTAGCTGTGGATATGAGGACAAGTCCGAATGGGGCAAAGAGGTAACTACAATTATGCATCTATGTAAAACTTCATATCCTTTCAAGGATTGACATGTGCATTTTGGAATACATTATGATAGAGCTACATTTTCTTTTGGTAAACAGATTGGATGGATATATGGGTCTGTGACTGAAGATATTTTAACTGGGTTTAAGATGCATGCGCGAGGGTGGATTTCGATCTATTGCGTGCCTCCTCGCCCAGCATTCAAGGGTTCTGCACCCATCAATCTTTCTGATCGTCTTAACCAGGTTCTTAGGTGGGCATTGGGTTCCATTGAAATTCTACTGAGCAGGCATTGCCCCATATGGTATGGCTACAATGGTAAACTGAGGCTCTTGGAGAGACTGGCGTACATAAATACCATTGTCTATCCTCTTACCTCTATCCCGCTACTTGCTTATTGCATACTTCCAGCCGTCTGCCTTCTCACTGGAAAATTCATCATTCCCGAGGTGACTAATTTCACTTCAGTTGCTCATGATTCATTTTCCGCAATAAAGCTCAAAACTATCAGCAGTCGGAAAATCCATTTTCTTTCCGTTTATGAATTGTAGTAGTGGGCCTGTTGCGGAACTGAAATATATAGGCCTAAAATGCATTTAGTTTTAAATCTTAACCGTCCAAATGTTTGTTGAAAGATTCCAAACAGGACTGGAAACACTCTAATATGCAAAAAAACGCACACATATGGACACAGTGCTCTTCCTTTATTTGCTTACTAATTTATTTCCATATTTTAATTACCATCTTCTGGAACTGGTGATCTTTGGTTCCCCATTTTGCAATAGTAATCTCCCTATGGACTGGACTTGATTTATACTAAAGAAGTAAATAGTAATCCCTTACAATCAATGTCTTCGTCTTAACCTGTAAAGCAACTTTTCTGCAGATAAGCAACTTTGCTAGCATGTGGTTTATTCTTCTTTTCATTTCCATTTTTACAACTGGAATACTGGAACTAAGGTGGAGTGGAGTAAGTATTGACGACTGGTGGAGAAACGAACAGTTCTGGGTCATTGGTGGTACTTCAGCTCATCTTTTTGCGGTTTTCCAAGGGCTCTTGAAAGTGCTTGCCGGGATTGATACCAACTTTACAGTTACTTCAAAGGCATCCGACGAGGATGGGGATTTCGCAGAGCTCTATGTGTTCAAATGGACGGCTCTTCTTATCCCTCCGACCACAGTTCTTATTGTGAACTTAGTAGGGATAGTTGCCGGTGTTTCATATGCCATAAACAGTGGATATCAGTCGTGGGGCCCTTTGTTTGGCAAATTGTTCTTTGCAATTTGGGTCATTGTCCACTTGTATCCCTTCCTCAAGGGTTTGCTTGGTCGGCAAAATCGCACGCCGACCATCGTCATTGTCTGGTCCATCCTCCTCGCTTCCATATTCTCCCTGCTATGGGTGAGGATCGATCCGTTTACGTCCGACGCCACAAAAGCTGCCACAAGAGGTCAACAATGTGGCATTGATTGCTAAATCTTTTTTTGTTGAGTCGTGCTCACCTTTGTGTAAATAGAGTAAAGAAATCAGGCAGGATTAAAAATTAAGTTGGTACTTTATTTGTTAAGTTATGTTGTACTTTTTATGTATGAAAGGGAATGTGATGGATAGAGTCATCAAAAACAGAGACTTAAACTATACTTTTGCCCTTTCTATTCTCTTCATCTTATTTGTACAAGTTTCCTTGAGTAGTATCTGCCTCAAGTTTAAATTTGTTTTGTTAGTGTGCCTTGTGGTGTTCATTTATTATCAAGATGGTGTATTTTTTTCAAGGTTCAATTGTAGTGATAAACATAAAGACAAGGAAACTAATGATATTTTCACGTGTTAAAATGATATTTCTACACGTCTCTCTAAGACTCAGACAGAGATGAGACTCACTCACTATTCACATATGACACCAGCTTTGGCACAGCGATTCAAGCTCGTCCTGGGGTGAGCCGTAAACCCGGACATCCTAGGTTAGAGTCCCACTTGCAACAAAGGTAAGGCTGTAAAAAGCCCTATGGTGACCACGGTACTCCCTAAAGCGCAAGTTGGATAGCAAACCGCTCTGGTATCGAGCTGGGGATATTTAGTCAACCTGTGGGTCGGATACTCCACATTATCAAAAAATATATATATTAATTTTTATGTGAAAATATCAATTTTAAAAAATAAAATTTATTCAATTACCCAAAAAAATTATAAACTAACGAAAAAAACAATTCTTTGTGCCTCGTATGGTTAATATAATAGTTCTTTAAAGTTAGAAAAATAAATTATAGGAAAGTAATTTTTTTTTTGCTGATGTCAATGTATTTAATTTTAGTTAAGACAATTATTATAATTGTATAGTGTATATAATAAAATTATAAATCAAAATTTTTTTTTATTCTAAACTTTTATGTTTTAAAATTTAATATATCATCATTTATATCTCTAATTTTAGAACGAAAGGAAAGGAGTATTATTTAAGCATTTAGTAGTAATGAATGATATTGTCGTACTTAAATTGTATGATAAACATAAAGATATTGTGTTTTTAGACTAATATCAAAAAAATGATGAAAAAAGAAGAAGGGTAAATGAGACTCTAAGAAACGATGTCGTTACCCTTTGAAAAAAGATTGATGCTGCTGACAGAGTACAGATAAACCCATTTATTTCCTTGTCCAAAATCTTCACGAAGAGAGAGTTCTAGCGTCTATATAAAAATAGATAGAGAGAAATTAGGGTTTTGAAAATTGGTGCGAGCGAGAGAGTAGGGTTTTTAAAATTAGTGATAAAAAAAATGGAAGGGATAACAGAGGGAGTAAACAACATCAACATCGCAGATTCTCAAAAGAAGAACAACCGTATTCAGGTCTCCAATACCAAAAAATCTCTCTTCTTCTATGTCAACCTAGCTAAGGTATCTCTCTTTCTCTCTACTTATATATATTATGTGTATATATGTGTTATTCTTTCACAGATATGTTGTTGGTATTGATTTAGGGGTATAAGGTTGTGGTAGGGTCTTTGGCTATAGGGGAATTGGACACTCTTGTTAATAAATATACAATCTTATACTTGAAGTTGCTAATTAGCTGGAGATGATATTGCTGACTTTCTGTTTGGTTACTGAGAAAATTTGGGAGAGAATTTCGACAAAGTGTAATATTGCTGGTCTGTTTGGTTAGCATCCCTGTATATATATATATATATATATATATATATATATATATATATATATATTTTCTAAATCTGTTCCTGTTCTTGCTTTGCAAATTTGGGAAAGGTAGAAAAAAGATTGCTTTTTTAAATCTTGATTCTCAAGTGCACAGTAAAGTTGAGTTTATTCTGTGGTTTGTTTTGACTCAATTTTTATTCCGGGTTAAATATGCTATCACCCACTGTGCTACAGTCTCCGCACGTTTACTACCCCTATCTTAAAAAAGCGATGTTAACACCAAAAGTGGCTGGCCCATTTTTTCAAGTAACAAATTCTATAGTTCGTTAACGTGCAAGTGAAATTTATCTCCTGAGTATTCACTTTTTGTTTCATTTCCCTTTCTTTGATCTACAGGAACTGAGGACACTTAAATCAATAACATGACTTTAGAAAGGAAAACCAAAATACTAACCTTAGAATTTGATTTATTTGGACTGATATGTTTTTCAAATTAAAGTTTCGACTTGTTTCTGAGAAAACAAGTTCAGTTTGATGAATTTTCAGAATTTACTTTTGGTGAATGAAAAACGTGGAAAGTAACAAGATGGTACATGATAAGTTTAAGGCATTGATGTTCAGGCTAGAGAATTTACTTCTTCAGGCCATGTCAATGGATGTACTCATGTGTGTTTGTCTTCTTTGTGTGCACTGCCGGCGAATGTATATACGTTTCTATTTTATTGTTTAGTCATTTTGGTGTAAATGTCTTCGCAGAGGTTTTTGCAACAATACAATGAAGTTGAACTTTCTGCACTTGGAATGGGTATTACTTCTAATCTCCCTTTCTTTCAACCAACAGCATATTTTCTTTTCTTCCCTTCTTTTCTATTTTGGGATCTACTTTACCCTTTACCCATTGTGTATGTGGCACTACTGATTGTGTGCTACATCAGTTAGATTTAATAACAACTTGAATAGTTTGTTATTACTATTCCCTCCGTTCCTTAAAGACTGCAGTTTTCGCAAAAAGCACACAAACTAATAAGTAGGATAAAATGACAAAGCTAGCCTTTCTCTTCCTTTTGTTGTTGAACGTAATAACTCTTTGCTTGCAAAAATTAAAACAAGGGCATATTTGAAAAAAATACAAAAACTATATTGGGTTCCTAAAACTGCATTCTTTAAGGAACAATTTTTTTTCTTCCTAAAACTGCAGTCTTTAAGGAACAGAGGGAGTATTTTGGATCTAACTGCTTTAATAGCTTAAATTGGACTTATTATTTAGAACACTGACCTGGTATTCCTCTCATCAGTTAGATCCAAAACTATGAATAGCATTAAAGCAGCCTATACATTACCGCAATCAATAGTAGTCACCTTTTCTATGGGATGGCATATAAATAACACTGGATGCCTTGGATGAGCAATGTGCATGGTCTATTAATGTGTTTTTGTTTCTCTAGTTTTACTGATTGATATAATCCAATGAATTATGTTGGCATTCCATTGACTCTCAAATATGATATTGCTGACATGATATAAGTTTGCTCTTTTATGGTTTCTGAAGTATTAATCTTATGTTATATGTCATCTACAGCTATTGCCACGGTGGTTACTGTTGCTGAAATTTTGAAGAACAAAGGATTTGTCGATGAGAAGAGTAATATTTTTACTACTTACTCGAAGTCTTTCTATCGCCCTATACTTATCTTAGGAATAATACATACATATCTATGTGTGTGTAACTAAATCCATATCACTTTCAGTCTGCCCATTTAACTTTAAATCCATATATATATATTGTGCATTGTTGTGATCTTGCATTGGTGTTCCTTGTGTACAGAGATCAGGACACTGACTATTGACATGAGGGATGAACCAGGGGCACGGCCGATCCCCAAAGCAAAGGTAATTTTGTTAATATAATGGATGAAGAATTAATATTCAAAGAAAATTTAATATTTATGATGCTGCTACAGTAAAATAGCATAAAATAATACCTGCATTGATGGTCAAAAGTGACATTATCCCAATTTACTGATACAATTTTGCAAAAAATATTCCAATATTTAGAAAAATTATTGGAAATGATCATTCAGGCTTACTAGTAAAATTGAAATCTTGCAATCAACCAGCTTCTTCTTTAAAGGTATATTAGACATTTTATTAGTTTCTTGTCAGATGTACCAAATTGGTTCAAGTTGTCAACCTTGATGACTTGTGCTAAATTTCTGTTGTAATAGATTTGTGAACCTTAGGCTACGTGTTGGGTGGGATAGGATAGGATAGGATTAACTAATTTGTTATCACTTTGGATTATTTTATTCCATGATTAATCTCTTATTTAATCCCATAGACTTTTTTGTCATTTTAAAGACTATTTGATGAAGGATTATAATCCCACGTGGAGAGGTGGTATAATTCCCCCTTTGAGGTATCAAATTGTCTTAGAAATGATAGCAAATAGTCCATGGGATTAAATAACAGACGAATCATGGGATAAAATAGTCCAAAGTGGTGTTAGTTATTCAAATAGTTTTATCCTATCCGTTATTTTTGCGAAAAAACATAGCCTTCGAGTTCATGTGGAAATGACCATATGAGTATAATTGCTTTCTGTATCATCATCCTCAGTCTCACCTTCATTTTTGTTTTATGAAAGTTCAATCAATTTTTAGTTTCTAAGAAAAATCGCTTGCTACTATTATGTTTTTCGTGTGGTTTTTATTTAGAAGAAGAAAATGAGTTGTGCGTCGTTTTAGCTTAAGAAGGTTAAAGGTGAAAGTTCTAGAACCCTATCCTTCAATCCTATTTGGTGGAAAAATAATGATTTGTTATGTATTTTTCATGTCCCCTCCTCTCTCTCTCCCCCGCACCCAAAAAAAAATCTTTATTATACAAATTGTGCATAGACATTCCCTAATGACTTAATTACTAAAACAACCAATGAAGTCTTGTCAAGCTGTCAAAAAAACAATCAAACTATTTTTTTTAACACTAGTAACATTAAACTTTTAAACCATTGTCAAAATTATCCAAAATTTGTCTAAAGCCCTAACCATGATTATGCAAGAGTGATGTGGCATGTGAGGTGTAAACTAATGGTGTCATGACATATGACGTGGACACTATTCTTTCAAAAATAAGTATTTAAGAACTTATTTCTTAAAACTACATATTTGTTTATTTAGAAATCTATTTTTTAAGATAATTGATTAATTAATTACTTATTAAATTAATTTTAGAACTCTTTGGCTATTTTTCCATCTTTCACCCCCTTCCTCTATGACCCATCTTCATCTATTTCTCTCTGTCTGGTCTGCTCCTATATTCCACCATTACAGCTGCACACCACCGTCTCGCCACTGCCATAATCCTCTATTACCCCATCAATTGCATTCCCCAAATAGATAATAATAGAACCTTAAACTCACAAAATGTGCAGATCTCAACATTAATTTTTATTTTAATCATCTTTTACCACCGTTCTCTGGTCAGATTTGGATCGTAATAGTGTTTATTGAAAAAAGAAATCCAAAAAGTGAAGATAGAGGAGACAGAGGGAAGGGGGATGAAAGAAAGGGAGACGGGGATGGGGGACAAACAAACGGGTTCTGAGATCGGGGCAAACGGGTTCTGAGATCGGGGATGGGGGATGGGGATGGGGGATGGGGGATCGAGGCGAGAGACGGGATAGGGAAGAGGAAGGGGAGGGAGGGAGGGAGGGAGGGAGGGAGGGAGGGGGTCAGAGAGAGGAGAAGAGAGTCTGGGTGTCTGCATCGTCCTTTTTTCCGTTCTTTTTTTTTTTTGGGTTATGTGTTCTTTAAAGGTTTAATCTAAAGGTAAATTTCCCTTCGGTAAAAAAGAGAACTATTTAACTTGGATTAATTTATGAAATTTTGAATATAAATTGTGATATAATTTTAAAACAAGAATTTTATATTTGGTAGTTAGTTTGCAAATTTATTTATTACATTAACTAAAATTAATATTAATTTTGAATTGTGAGATTTTTATAAATTAATTTGGATAGGAATTAGTAAAAAAATCAATTTAATCCAATTTATTAGAAAACAAAATTCTGATTTTTTTATTGTAATGATTTCTTACACTGGATATTACATTGTATGCCACGTCAGCACTAATTTATATGCTAAATTCCACATCTAACGCCACATCAGCCAGTGGTTAACTATGGTTAGGGCCCTTAATCAAGTTTTGAGTAGTTTTAACAATTGTTTAAAAGTTCAATGGTATTAGTGTTAAAAACGTAGTTTATTTGTTTTTTTTGATAACTTTGACAAGAGTTGATTGGTTTTTTCGGTAATCAAGTCTTCCCTAACCTGGTTGTGGGAAGATGAATTATGATTTGTTATGTATTCTTGATATTTCCCCCTCCCCCTCCCCTCCCCCTCCCCCTCCCCCTCCCCCTCACCCTCATCTTTATTATCCAAATTGTGCATATGTGCATAGAGACATTCCCTAATTGGTTTACTTTCTGTAGATTGAAATACTGCTGGTTAAGACAGAGAAGTTCGAAGGGTTGATGGCTGCCTGAGGCAGAGGAAAGAGAATTTGTAGCAACAGATGGTGAGGAGCAGAACTGAGTCTGAATTTCTCGGAAAAAAAATCAACTTTATCAAATAGTTATAGGCATGTATATCATTTTTTTCACATATTATCTGAGGAAATAAGTAAAATTCTATTAAGTGACGAGTAAAATTAATCAAACACATTCTTAGTTCTATTTAATATATATGCACTTTATACCCAAATAATTTGAGTTTAATTCAATATAGTTTTTTCATCAAGTATAATTCATTTTGCCAAGTAATTTCAGCACAATTTTTTCAAATCATAATTAACTAGATACACTAGAATTTATTGTTAAATATAAACACAATTTAATCTGCCCCTTTGACCTTTAATTCATTAACCAACTCCTTTAACTCATTAACAAACTATGCCGCAATATAATTATGTAAAGAGTATATTTATAACCCTAATAAAATGCAAGAATAATCGAATTATTATTCCTCTCTCTCTCACATTATTCATAATTTTTCTACTATATTCACTCATATTTTATTTTTTTTATAAAAAAATTAGTACATATATAATGTGTGTCACAAATATTAGCTATTATAAAATTTAAATGAACTGTAAATTTCACAAATTTACTACTAAAAATTTATTTTCTTCAACGGCGAAGTATGATAAAACTAGAAAATGAAAAGAAAAATCGGCTCCTATCTTTCTTGTTAGGGGTTTTGGGGAGGTTTTGTTGGACTTGTTACTAGCCAAAGACAAAATAAGGAGACGGATAGAAACAATCGCAAATCCGCCGGAGGAGCAGACAATAGGTCGGAAATCGGAATTGATCGGAGGAGTGGGGTGTTGTAAATCTTTCAATAAATTAACAAAATTTTTAGAGTATTGTTTGTGACAAAATCCATCAAATCAGACAGCCATACCTTCAATTGAGACCGAAAACAAAGTACAAGATTGTTTAAGTATTAGAAGGTGCCCCTTTTTTGTTGTTGTTGTGTGTCGGTGTGTAGTTATCAAGGCGACAAGTCGAAGCGAGGCGACTAGCCAGGAGCTTAAGTGTTTAGGCGACAGGGCGCCCGACTAATCGTCTATAAGTCGACAAATCGCTAACAATGTAAATTTTATTTTTCTAATGATTTACCATATTCATAATGCATGTTGTAGCATATTAAAATAACTTTTTTTTAATTATAGTTATAAACTTGTACCAACTTCAAATTATATAAATGGTGATACCCTGCTAATATTAATTTTATTTTTATTTTATTTGAACCACATTAGTTAATAATTAATTACATTCCAATCAACACTTCCTTTGAATTGCATTAGTTTGTAAACGATCTTTTTTTATTTTAATTTATTTTCTCCATGCTAATATTATACAATCAACAAATTTAATTATGAATAACAACACTCTTACAATAATATATAATCAACACATTTAATTACATTGGCCCGTCGAACGGAAAAACATGACTTAAGACAGTACTATAATATTTATTAAATCATAAAGATGCTTTATGACAGTTTATACAGCTGAAAACAGTACTATCATAAATGAGAATTGGGCTGCTATTTAAAAATAACCTACAAGAATACTACAACCTGTGCAAATCAGACCCATAAACAAAAAATTAAGAGCAGTCCACTAGCCCAGCAAGCCCTACAAATCAGATCCATAATTAAATATACAAATCAAAACCATAACAAAAAATTAAGAGTAGCCAACTAGCCCAGCAGACCCTAGAGGAGTCGGATTCTCGGAGACGAGAAGAAGAGAAGAAGAGAAGAAGAGAAGAAGAAAAGAAGAAAAAAGAAGAATACCTGGTAAAGAGGAATAATCGCCGGTCGGAGAAGAAGCTCAAGTCGTCGATTGCAACTTTGCCCAAGCCGTGGTACGCTCTCTCTCTCTCTGTCTCTTGCTCTCTGCGACGACTTATTAAGCTGAGCGCTCGACTTAGGCAACTTCACCCAAGTCATCTGTGCGAGCGCATTTCCCCCTATTTTCAATCTTTTTTTCTTCTTCTTCCTTACCTGTTATCTGTTATTTATTCTCTCTTATTTTCGTATTCTGTTCTCTTATGCTGGATTTCCTTAATTAGTGAATGTGATGAATTACTGAATTACTGTTTTTTATTCAAATTTATTAATGCTTTTTTTTTAAAGTTTCTGAAGATGTCTGCAAATTTTAAACTTTTTTCGAATTCTTGAATTGCCCAAGTTTTACTATAGTTGCTGACTTATATGTTGTGCAGATTACAATGGAGTTTCATTTAATGCTTTTAATGATTATAACTTTGTAGTTCCCAATATCTGTGGTTGCAAAAGTTACCCTTAAAAAAAAGGATTAAATTTGCATTTTCTTTAGATACGCTAGATTACTTGTTAAATTCTCAATATTTTGTATATTATGGGCCTCGCTCCTAAATGTGCCTCAAATAACTATGATCATGGATAAACACATTATATGTTGTTTTGTGAATATCTGCAAGTAGATATCGTAATTTGCCAGATTGGTTACTTTGAAGTTCACTTTGTTTTCAAACCATTTGTTTATATACCATAGTTATCAAGTCGCCAAATTTTAAGGCAAAACAGTAACTGGGAGCTTAAGCGCTTAGTCGACAAAGCGTCCGACTAGTCGTCCGCAAGTCAACAAATCGTTAATAATGTAAATTTTATGCGTATAAAATTATATATATTTACCATTTATATGAATATTTATATATTTATATTTCTAATGATTTTCCATATGTTAACATTGATAGAATTATAGACAACACTAATCATATGACAATATTTAGATCAACTATATGAGTATTAAGAAAATTGACAGCCTAAAAAAACCAAATTGATGGATCATATGCTATTTTTGTTAAAAAATAAATTAATGAAAACACAAACACATCAATACATCAAGTGATCAGAATATGTTTTAGTTAATTAAAAGAATTAACAAATAAAAACGAAGGTACAAATATTAATAGAATATATACAAAATTAAATATAGAATTAACAGAATATATTAAAAGAATTAATAAATATTAACAGAATATATACAAATATTAACAAAATGTGTACGAAATAAAAACAAAATTAAATGTAGAATTAACCAAATAAAAATAGACAAAACAAATATATGTTAATAAGAACATATACTAAATATATGTTACTACATATTGTTATTACTATTACCCAAATATATGTACGCAATTTTTTTCACAAACCACAGTAGCAGAAGACGCGAAGGCACGCGACTGTCGAAGGAAGAAGAAGAAGCTCAAGAGGACTCAAGAAGAAGACGCGACGAAGGAAGAAGAAATCAAAAGCATTCCTGGAACTCTATAAGTCGCCGAACTCTGTAAGTCCGCCGGAAAGGGTCGCCGAAGGACCGATCGTTAAGGGTAGTAGTCGCCGAACTCTGTAAGTCGTTTCTCCTTTCTGGTTCGATTTTCTGAAGGACCGATCGAGTTTGTGAGGGTCTGAGCGAATCGATTAGGGTAGTAGGCGATTTTAGGATTTTTTTTTACCCAGTATGCATTGGGTTGGGTCAACCCGCTCAAGCAAGTCGCCCGCTTTCCCTGTTCGTCGTCCAAGTTGTCTGTTGAGCGTCCAAGTCGTCTTCTGAGCGGTCGACTATGTGCACTTCCACCAAGTCGTCCTACTGGCTAGGAATGGCTGAGCGACTGGACGCCTAGTCGTCGCCTAGACGACTTGATAACTATGCTATATACCCCTCAGTCCTAACCTGATTTTTCTTTGTTCCAATGTAATTGTACAGAGCAGAAGTATCATGGGAGTGAACCACGATTTGGTTCTGTCTGACCAGCAGCAAGAGTATGTTGTTTGTTTCAAATGTTTCACATTTCTATAAGGACATATATTCTCTATTCTTATTGCAATCCATATAAGCAGATTGTATTTTCTCTAGAAAGTGAAAGAAAGAATAAATTGAGACAGAAAGGAAAGTATTGTTTATAATCCCGGTATTCTAGGTGTTCTTGACAAGAGATTTAGATACATACAGAATGTAGATAAGACCTAATTATTTGACCATTATAACATAACTGTCTGAATCTACTTAACTTACTGAATCTAACTCCTTCCAGCAGTCACATTTGAGAGGATCCCCACCCGAATCACAAACATTTTTATCATAACAATTCTATGCACACATAAGAAATATAGATGCATATACATACATATATATATCTACAAACATGAATTAGACTAATTTATTTGCGCTTTCTTTGTGTATTTCAGGTTCGGAATTGACAAACAACATCTTTCTGCTCCGGTGAAATCTGTTGTCGACAAATTTCAGCTTCTTCCCGAGTTTCTGAAGGTAAATCTTTTTTTCCTGCCTTATCAAACAACTTTGGGTAGAGAATAGTATCAAAATGAAATCCAGAACTAATGATTGGCAGCTATCTTGAGCCTTTACGGTACGGATTGTGAATTGAAGTCTAATAAAATAAAATAGATAGATATTAGATGTTTCTACTAGTTTTTTATTGCACTTTGCAGTATGTTCTTCTACCATTATGCATTCGAAGACCCCTTTGTGATTGGAATATGACTTAACAATTATCTGCCTATAGGAAGAAAACCTTAGTCCACTAAAGTTTCTGGAGTCTCACCTAGAACTTAATGGAGTCTCAACAGTGAAAGAAAGCAAACAATATGCTGAAAAATTCTTAATAATCAACGTTATTATAATTGTCAGTAATAAGCTTGCTTATATAAAGTAAAGAATCCTTTGTTATACGAAGGAAAGGGTTTTTTAATCCCAAATACTTCCAAATTCCTATAACATTAAGGACTCTTAATTTCTGAAGCCTACTAGTATATGACTTCTCAATCCTACTGCATTAAGACATCCTAACTAATAAAGATGCTACTGAGATGCAAACTACTCGGTTGCATACACTTGGCAACTTAACAAATAATAACTTAGGTAGAAATCAAACAGAGAAGAAACTTCCTAGAATTCCATTATTACCAGTTTTGACATTACAGACCATGAACTAAGGCAGGTACATTTTTTTAAGTTGAGAATTAATAAAGAGTGCAAATTGGGAATGACACTAGAAAGTAGAAATCAAGAAACAATGGTGGTTATGGTGTTTTTTTTCCAGGGAGATGGAGAGACTGAGAAAGGATTGCCATTTGTGGTCTTCATTGTTTGGGTTTCCTGAGAGTAATAGATGAGTTCTTTAGGAGTTGATTTTTACAAAGTTTCGGGGTTTTGGTGGGAAGAAGGATACTAGGTTTCTGGCACTGTGGTTGTTTTGCTATTCTTTAATTTGGAGGATTTCTTGTCTCCCCTTTCCTTTGTTTGCTTTCTTTACTTTTATAAAATTTTATTCTTTTATCTATATGTAAAAGGATTGTTAGTTTAATATTATAAAATGTTGTAAATAATTTTCTAGTCAACATCTATGAACCTTTTGGAATGTTGCTTTGCGAGATTAAAGTTTAAGTTTGCAGGAAGTTGTTTATATTTACTAAGAAATATGAATTTTGATTTTGCTATCTTTTCATCTTTTGGAACTGTAGGTGAGAGGGTTGGTGAAACAACATTTGGATTCGTTTAATTACTTTGTTAGGACAGGAATAAAAAAGATTGTCCGTGCCAATGATGAGATAAGATCTAAGGTTGACCCAAATATCTACCTCAGGTAACATTTCATATTCCATTTTAGCATGCTTGAAATACGTTGAAAAGCGTTTATGAATACCGACATTTGTTTCTAATTTTGTGGAACTCTTCTACAATTATGTTTTACTATACATTTCCTTTTTATTTGGTTACAGATACAAAGATGTTCGTATCGGTGAACCTTCTGTGCTACTTGATGCTGTCACTTGAAAAACTGAGTCCTCATAAATGTCGATTGTCTGACACTACGTAAATGCTCATTTCTATGTCTCTAAATATTATGAGTGATTTCTTTTAAGTTCATTTTCTTATAGAGTAGTGATTTACATGCAACAAGTGGAGAAATTTTTATATACTTAATGAAATTTAGCTGGAAACCATTTTCCTTAAATAGGATGCCTTGTTCGGCTTTCTTAATCTTTGTCATGAATAGCTAGACAATCACTTGGAGATAGTTGGTAGGAATGTTCATGGACTTTATCTTTAACTGGGATATCCAAAGATTTAGTACCTCCGTCCGCCAAAGGATGAAACAAGTACATTTTTCACACAAATTAAACTACTTCGTGCTTCCTCACCTCTCTACACTCGCATATTATTTTATTTCTTATCTTATAGAGTGATGAGTTATTTGGTAATATTAGCATTTGCAGGAATTCACTTAAAGTTACCTAAAGTGCTTGATTAGTGGACAACTAAGTTGGAAGTACCTCAAAGTCTTTATGACATGCCAAAGGAGTATTTGAGTCGATTGATCTTTTCAATTTAATTGTTAATGTAACAACCAAGCCCAAATCAAATCATAGCATACCAAGGCCCATTGCACTGTCTCAATAATATCTTGGGTCATCTTAGCCAACCACTCACCTAAATGGTCACGAATGAAAGTATTAGTGATAGTAACTTAAGTCTTTATATACATCAAAGTATTCCACATGTTACGATGTGGGGCTGGCGTGTTACTAGTTAATTTATCTCTATTCAACAATCCAAGTCTTCTAGTCTTCCAAATTAAGCCATTAGATATGCCATCAAGATTTACTTCCAAAGTCTGCATTTTAATCCCTGAAATTTTAAGGTATATAATGACTAAATAGGGTTCCTTTGATGCCTTTGAAGTAGAGGATGAATGATTTAATGTTTTCTCTTATAAGTTATGAAACATCAATACGGGTATGTGATACAAATTTGACACGAAACACGATACTTGATACAACATTTTTAAAAAAAATAGTATACAATACGTTGGGAATATGTTGAAATTTTATATATTTTTAGTACATCTATGTATTTAGTAAATATATTATATTACATAACAATAAGCATGTAGTTAACTACAAAGTTTATGCTCATTTGAAAAACTATCACATAACCTAACTACAAGGTAGGAAGTTAACATTTACATCAAGTATCATAATTTTTTTTCTAATCCCAAGACTTAATACTAAATCGAAATTATCATTACATAGCCAAAAGGTAAGAGTTAAACATTAAAATTTTTATATATTTTTAGTACATCTATGTATTTAGTAAATATATTATATTACATAACAATAAGCATGTAGTTAACTATAAAGTTTATGCTCATTTGAAATACTACCACATAACCTAACTAAAAGGTAGGAACTTAACATTTGCATCAAGTATCATCATTTTTTTTCTAATCCTAAGACTTAATACTAAATCGAAATTATCATTACATAGCCAAAAGGTAAGAGTCAAACATTAAATCAAAAAGACCATTCTCATCTCCAAGGCATAAGATACAAAGCAGCCTGTAAACGAAAAACAAGATGAAGCATGCTAGTCTTATCACGTGACAAGCTATAGCATAACATCCAAGTCTCCTTACGTATCAGGAGTATCCTAGAGAATCTGGAAGTATCTGAAATTTAAAAGATTAAATTAAAAAGTTTATAAAATATATATCCAGTATTATTTGTGGACTATCGTTATCCAACACCAATAAGGACACATCGACCTCCGAGCTTCATAGGTTGTATGCTTCTAATTCTTATTGTATCATTTTCTTTCCTCATATTTCCTTGTCTTCTAATCACGACATACTATATGTATATATATATATATAAAAAAAAAAGTAATCAAAGGCATGCCTTAGCCAAGCTTGGCTAAGGCTACTTAGTAAAACGACGTAGTTTTATCCATAGGGTTAAGTTTTACATTTTTGGATTTTCTATAATAAAATTATAATTCTTATACAAAATTACGTCGTTTTGTTAAGTAGTCTTCTATGTTACTCGGACTCGCCATTTTTGGTGGATTACCTGTGTCGACACGACACTGGTACGGGTGTGAGATTCGTACGAGATCCGGCCAGAGAAATCCGGATACGGCTATTTTTGCAGGTGGTTCATCGGAGAAGAAGAAGAGACGAGGAAGGTGGAAGAAGAAGAAAGAGAAAAGAAAAAGAATAGAAAAAGTGGGAGAAAAGGAAAAGGGCCCCCTCGTTACTGTTGATGAACAAAGAAAGTTGGCTCCTGGGAATTCAAAGGGCAAAAAGCAACCTTGTATTTTGCCGAAAAGTAACTGCGGTATAGCTGTGCGGTACAACTGAATGTGCTTTTACCGAGAAGTAAGTTGTGGGCCAAAAGCTCATCCCATCAGTCTATGTGTGTATTGGTTAGGAGAAGGACAGAGGTTTACTTTTAATATCAACAATTCGGACGGGCTATGCCCACATGAACAAGTTGACCATCATATGACTAGATAAAGAAAAGGTAATATTAGTTCTTCATACCACTTTGCTTCCAAAACAAATCAGTGGTTATGCCAAAAGGCACATCAAAGAGCCGTAAAAATGTTCCATTCTTTTAATGTAAAAAATATTTATTATTTGACATATTAATTTTAAAATATAAAAAAATATATTTTATGTCGTATCCCTGCACCCGTGTTCAAATTAGGATTCGTATCTGCGTATCCTCTATTTTTTGATTTCACGTGTTGTCCGACACTTAGGTTCGTACCCGCACCCGAGTCCGAGTAACACAGGATAGCCTAAACCAAACTTGGCTAAGGCTTGCCTTAGATTACTTTTCCCCATATATATATATATATATTTGTACACACTCACTTACGAACCAAAGTTCTTAGCTTGGGTAGTTTCTTTAAAGAATTCTTATACCACTAAGCTATTGTTATATATTGTCAAAATCTGCTCAGTTTTTTTTGAATTAATTTTTTTAGTCCCCTTCTCATCCCTACCTCTTATGATATTCCAATGATTATAGGTATGCTGCTCCAATATATGTTGACATAGATTACGTTACAGGAAGTCATGATACAAAAAAAACTATGTCGAAGGTATGCTTTTAATTCCTGCATTATATTTGATGTAACATATCTGTTATGATGTTAAGTTTGCTTTCACAGACAAATGTTATCATCGGGAGAATGCCTATCATGTTAAGAAGTAGTTGCTGTCTCTTATATGCGAAGGATGAAGAGGAGCTGGCAAGACTTGGTCTGTTTCCTGAGAATTCAAATGTTTATATATATTGTTTTTGCAGTTACTTTCTTGTTTGAGATCAAGTGGTCTATTCTGACCTACTTTTGCTTTAGGTGAGTGCCCACTTGATCCTGGAGGATATTTTATCATCAAAGGAACTGAAAAGGTGACAATCTAATTGTTCTACAGAGTCTTTCTGAAACTTTTATATTACCTTCTTTTATATAAATCTTATTAAATACCTGGATATAGAAGACGTCATATCTGGAAACTAAGAAGAACCTTTATTTTCCTACGTATTATACTTAATTGTTATATGCAATGTTTAAGGAAGAAGGGTATGATTTGTTTCTTTTAAATATGTTTTTTTGTATGTATGCGTGACCATCGCGATCATGTTTGTTTGTGTTTTGTGGCTAAGACAAGGCTGAATGCAATTTTTCAACCCAAGTTGAGTCACTTTATCTTATAAAAGAAGAATAATCATATGCTATGCCAGACCCTTTTAAGTTGTGTAATTAATAAGCTTCCTCGTTACCTGCTAAGTTGCGTGTTGGGTTTTAAAAAAAAACAATATTGCAGCATTCCTAATAAAATGACGGAACCGAAATGCAACTCGGAAGACTTAGACCCAATACCTTGCTTACCCAAAGCTTTGATACCCTATTAAGTTACAAATTGCTCCAAAAGCTAACCTGTCAGAAATAAACCCGATGATGTATAGATGTAGATAAATCCCGAGGTGTTGTGGGGGTGGGGGTTGGGGCGGGCGGGCGGGCGGGCGGGCAGGGGAGCTACCTCTCCTTCTGATAGTTTCTAAGCCACTTGTATTAAACTGTTCCAGAATTCAGCTTCCGAGAGGCATTGAAATTACAAATGCTCTGCAAATTCTATAATATATATGCATAAAAAACACACTCTTTTGAGGAGTTCATATGTCAGATCTTCATATCGAGGATGGAGGGCTGCTCTCCATTCAGGGAGTTTTTTCCACATGTATTTTCTCTTTAATGCCTTCTGTTTACAGGACTTATTGTCCTTCTTTACCTTTGTACTCTCTCTTTCATCTGTAATTTAATATTATTTTTATCTAAAAATAATGCATAAGATCCTGAATGATGCCGTATATTAGCAATTTATTTCCTTGTGAGGAGTCTATCTATCAACATGAGCCACATGATTAACCCAGGTTTGGGAATGGCAAGAAAACCAAACAGTTTTCCACCAGTCAACTTAGCTTCTATAGCTGTCAAAGCATCCCGAACACTTCTTGCAATATATTCCTTCTGCCAGCTCACTGATGTGCTGGTTGACTATGATACTCAGATAGTCTTCCTTTTCTGAGAAGGGGTTAAGTTTATAGCCTTCATTCATAGTTTATTCCTGTTTGTCTTCCCAGTAACTAACAGCCAGTCAACATATATATTTCATGAAATGTGCTTGAGATCTTTTAGGGGAAAGTTTCCCCGACTCATGAACTTGCAGCTGGCTTGTTCACAGCACAAATTGAAACAACGGAGTTTCATGCCAGAGAAATGATCACATATATATCAATCACTGACATTATATACATCAATTCATCACTTACCAAAAAAACATTCACAAGGCCAGCACCTAATTGGTATTAACTTTTAAGTATTTTAAAAAAAATTTAAATATTAAATATATTTTCTAATTAAAAATCAACAAAGTTATTGGGTGGCTTTCAGGAGTACATGAATTTGTCTAAAGTGACCTCATGAATCACATGCATTTCATTAGATTCATATCAACCATTTCTTTGTTTCTTGTTTCCTTAGTAGAGTAGAACTGTATATACATGCGATACTTCACTCACATGTGCACTCACAATTACTGTGGATTTGACTGTTATTATTTTCCAGGTGATTTTAATACAAGAGCAACTTTCAAAGAACAGAATAATTATTGATACTGATAAGAAAGGATGGTGAGTAAATTCGATAATAAGAGCTGCTTCTTTTTTTTCTGTTCTCTGCGTTTTCATCAACTTTTTGATACCATTACGAGCAACTATCATATTTTTTCAAGGGACGGTGAGACTCGAACCCTTGCCAATGCTAGGAGAGTTGGCCATTTAACCAGTATACCAAACTCTTGCCTCTAATTTTTATTTACTATCTTCCCCATTCCTTCTAAAAGTTACTCTTGCGTTATTATTAGACACAAAAGTTTCTCAAGGTAAATTCTCTATGTGTGCATAGCTTGGAGTCCAATTATTGACCATTGAATCGTATGACTAAGATTTGACTAGGTAATGGCTTTAGCATCCAAAAGATATCTAGAGTCCACAAAAATTTAAAAAATATTGCAAAAAGTTACTTCCTCGGTCTCGGTTGTGTTTTGGTACAAACTTAAGGCATACATAGCACATTTTGAAACTAAATATTATAGCATAGTTTTTCTATATTATTTTTAACTTCTAATTGTTTAACTTCTATATGTGTCATCTGCACTTCCACAACCATTGCTGTGAACCATGACACTAACTCTGAGACGGTGAGAGTATAAAAAATTATAACATGAAAAAAACAAGAGATAATCTTTTCAGGACTGAGTTGGTTAAATTTTGTTTTCTTGTGGGTCTAATTTAGACCAAGTATAAGTGAAACTGTTGCATGAGGTAAATGCCATTTCTTTTCTTTAGGGTAGGTTTCTGTGGTTTAATTACTTATGAAAAGGATTACATGTCTTGTGCTCTTCAGTATGAGCAATATGAGCTCATTCAAATATCACATAATTTTTGGTACATCTGCTATGAGTAGGATAACCCTGTTACTTGATATTTATCATATTAACTTACAATGTTTCATTCCCTTGTTACAAAAAATGTGTGCTGCCATACATCATATTTATCACAATAAATTTTTGTAGTTTTTGCTGATTTATGCTAGCGGTTGGAGCATAGACTGCATTCTAATTGGTATTCATTGATGGTTTGATTTGTTCCTTTTTGTCCTTTATTTTTTTAGTGTTCAAGCCTCTGTTATGAGCAGCACAGAAGCAACAAAAAGTAAAACAGTTATATTAATGGAGAAAGAGAAGATATATCTGAATCTTAATCAATTTGCTACTAAGGTTAGCATCCCAAGGGAAATCTTTCCTTTTTTCCCTCTGCAATTTTATTTTGCTGCATACCTATATATTCATTATTCTCCCTCTTAAAAGGCGGGGTCCAATTTTTGTAGGTTCCTATTATGGTGGTTATGAAAGCTATGGGTATGGAGAGTGATCAAGAGGTTGTGCAAATGCTTGGTAGAGATCCTCGATATGGCGCATTACTTTTGCCATCTATGGAGGTCAATTACTTATCAAAATAAGAATTTAAAGTAGTTATGTATATTTTTCTTAATATAGCTTCTAAGTTCTAAGTAACTATAGTGTAGCTACCCTTGGACCAGTTATCCAGGTACCTGTGGGAAACCTGATCTTAAACGTGATTGCATAACTATGGATCTCTTCTCCCATTTACACACCAATATCCTGTTTAGGAGCCGTACAGTGCAAAACTCAACAGAATCAATCATGTTTTGATATCACCTGATGCGGTTGAAGTTATAAAGCATAGGAAGCTTAGAAAGACTGATAATTGGAAACTTTTTAGCAGTAGAATAATTTTTAAAACAGTAGAATCCTGCGTAAAAGTTTAGGCATTTTTTAGACTCAACACTAACGAGCTATTCTAATTTGCAGATGTAGTTCCCAATAACGCCCCGTCTTAGTATGGTGCCTTCGGAAAAGGTCATCTGAAGTGTCTGGTGAACCTTGGGTTTGCCCTTGTATGAGATTGTGTTTCTTTTTTGATTTTTTGAGTTTGAAATTGGAAATAGGTAATAAGCTTCTTTATAAATGTGCGCACTATGCCATTATTTGGTGTATTTAGACCTAGAGTTATGCTAGAGCTTTATAAGATTAATACCTCCCTTGCTTGATGTTCTTTGAGTCGTTCTGGCTTGCAGCTAAGGGTGATTTTAGAGGAGTTGCATCACCTGATCTTCCTCGTGATTGGAGGGTTCTTCTCAGTTAGATTGCTTTTGTTTGTGTCCAGGACTGGTTGTTTTACAAAAAGTTGTATTTCCTTTCTTCTTTATAGATAAAATCTTCATTACTTTAATTAAGAGTTAATATTTTCCTGGAGCCTAGTTTTGATTTGGGGATATATTAAGCTGCTTTAAAATAGGCATTGTATGTTGTTATTTCTCAATTTGGATAGGAAAAGTGCTGAATTTTATAATATAAATACCTCGCTCATCAATCGTGTGATATGGTGATGCTGTTTGTGTCATTTCAGTTTGTAGCCTTGTAGGGTACTTTAGGAGTGTCATCTCCTGATGTACAGTGCATCTGCGGGTTCTCTGCATTTGTCTGCTTGTGTTTATTGATTTGCTTTCCTCTCTTTTGTTAGAGAACTTCATTCTCTATAAAATTTCCTTTCTTTCTATAAAATTTTCATTCTCTTGCTGCCATATTCCCAAATCGCCACTCTCTGATCGAAACCAATAAACAATAAAGAAAAAGAAAATTGACTATAATTTGACCTCCATTGTGAACTCTTGCTAGAAATAATGCTTGAATTGGGGTAGTTATACATAAAATATATGTGTATATAGTTTGTGTAAATCGTCTCTATCAAACCAGCCTCCTTTGTCTGTCTTCTATTGTTCTTCGTATTGTTTGTTGCTCTTAAATTATTTTCCATATCATCAAGTTTACTGTAAATTACTTGCATTAATTTTTTCCAGGGTATTGACCCCCCTTCCTCCAAATGCCTAATTCTCTTTTATATGTGTCTCTAATCTCAGGAGTGTGCAAGCCATCATGTATACACACAACAGCAGGCCTTGGAGTTCCTAGAAAAGAAGGTACGCATTCTTGGTATTCTTTGCAATAGAATTTGATGATAACTTTGTTCTTATCACAATGCAAACAAACTTTTGAAAAGAAACGACTTTCCCTCAAGTTGGATCGAAGATATTATTTCATGCCCAACTTACATGCAATGGGTGAAACAACCCTGTATTTGTCAGGCCTTTAATCATGACATCAGCAAGCTGATGATTTTGACTTGACATAGCGAATACAAATGAGATTACTATTAAGGTTTTCCGTAATAAAATACCGATCTATCTCAATGTTATTTGTCCTCAAGTTGTACAGGGTAATGAATAATACTGATATCAGTCTTGATATCACTAAACAACTTCACTGACCAATGGCTAATTGAGCTCACTCATAACAAGAGCCATTGCTTTGTATTACTCCTTGCTATGGTACTTTTGACTATGTTTTCCGTCAATGAAGGTACAGTTTGACTATCCAAATTTGGTAAACAGCCTTCATTGTGACTATGATGAGGGTCATGCTTAAAATGACTAAGAACTCCAACTGCATACACAATGTTAGGTGTAGAATGTGAAAGATATATGAGCCTTACTACTAGTATATGGTATCTGTTTCTTTTTTCCCAGCTAAATCACTCACACCACACCACCACAGAGTAAGGAAGGTGTTTACATACACTCACTTCTTGTTAGGAAGCAATAGTATGTTCTGGTATTATAGTTTTGTAATTCATAACTCGTAACAGATTACGTGTGTGATTTTTTTTTACGTGTCTATTAATGTAATTTTCTGTTATTCTTATTCATTTGTGGATTTCAGGTTAAAAAGTTGCTGTATTATAGTGCTTTGGTTGAAAAGGTCTCCTCTTTCAGACTCCTTTTTATTATCCCTTTCCCTTAATTTCTAGTAATGCTTTATTAACAGTCTTGCATATCATAATTAGGAAGGCAGAGCTATGGGTATCCTCCGTGACATATTTATCGCTAATATCCCGGTAAGCTCTATTCTTAGTTTCTTATTATAAAACTTCAAACAGTTCTTATTATGCTTCTTCAGACCTCTGGCTCTTTATCTTTCTCTAGACTCTATATATGCATATATTCTTATTATGCAGGTTCGTGAAAACAATTTTCGCTTAAAATGCATATATGTGGCGGTCATGCTGAGACGCATGATGGAAGCAATTATAAACAAGGATGCAATGGATGACAAGGTAACTGAATATAATTCCCAAAGCAAAGAATTTTATTCCAAAAGCAAATAATTTTCTTACCTTACTAGTGTGGCGGACTTCTACCTTAAGCAGGAATTTTTGGGTACTATATATGCTTTAAGTTATACTTTACAGAGCTTTATTTATGGTTGTCTGCACTATGTGTGGACATGGTTGTGGGAGATTACTATAGGATACATATATACTGACCCAGTGTCCAATACATCAAGAAAACCAAAATTCCCTTGCTAATCCCATCTGACTGGTTGGGTGCCCAAATGCTACAAATTCACTTCCTGTTAATCATACAAGTAGGCTAGGAGGATTTTATGGTCGGCCGCTAACTGTGATTAATTCACACATATCTATATTCAAACACTTAGCCCTCAGGCTGAAGCATATATATTCTAGTAGTTGAACTTACTAGCTAATTTTCTATACTATCCAGCACAAGCTTCAAAGTTGGATCAATTGCAGTCTTAAGGCTTTGGATTCTAGCATCCATTTCACTCAAAGTAGATCAACAACATATTTCCTTTAGATGGGAAAACCCTTACTTGATTGGTCTACCTCATTACCCAATAAATACTTTAAATATCTTTAACATTTGGAATGTTAATTACAAGTTTCATTTCTGGATTTTGGGGGTTGAAAGGATTGGAAGCTCTTGTGTATGTGTGCTTGCTTGCTGTTCTTTGTTGCATTTGACTTTCATTTCCTCTTCCTAGGGTAGAGTATCCTTCGTTGCCCAACTTTGAGTGATGCCATTTTTGGCATTTAGGGGGTTTCAATTTTGGATCTAAGAGGTTATAGTCTGATTTTCCTTTGTTTGAACGTTGTATCTTTTCTGCTTGTTGTATCTTGTTGGATAACTTCTTTTCCTAATTGCTTATTTCTATCTTCTTTCTCATGAAGCCTTCTCCCATTTTTCTTATCTAAGAAAGAAATGTTTTATTAATGAAAGGAATTAAATGTTTGTACTTTTGTTTTTATGATACGTATTTTGGCCCCAAGTGTGTGGTTTGGAAACAGCGACCTTAAGGTTATTCCTCAAGGCCTCTGCCATTTGTGTGCCCCTTGGGTTTTGCATGTTTGTACTTTTGTTGATTATGATCCTCTGCAAATGATTTTATAGGATTATGTGGGGAACAAGCGATTGGAGCTTTCGGGCCAATTATTATCTCTACTCTTTGAGGTGATTTACTAGACTTATTTTCTTGGAAAAAATGAAAGAAAAGAAAAGCCTTACACAATTATTTTGATATTGAATTATTGATAGATTTCATGGGATCTTTTATTGCAGGATTTGTTCAAGTCTATGAATGAAGAGGCCAAGAGGGAAATAGATACTATCCTTTTAAAGCCAAGCAGATCTTCCCGGTTTGACATTTCTGCAGTAAGTTTAGAGCAGTTAATTTTTTATTTCAACTCTTAGTCGATGCCTAAGTTTCTATTTGGGAAATTGAGGATTACCTTGGAAGGGCGCTTGAATAAGTAAAACCATAAAGCCCTCGGAAGGACTCAAAAGACAAAAGCCAATGATAATACTTTTATTTTTTTTATATCAAAAGTTCCATATCTAGCCGTGATGTCTAGTATTTATACGAGACTAGTATTTATACGAGAGCTTAGTAAAACTAATAACATTGAAATCCTAGTCTCCAAAATCATCTAATATCAACAATATATTATGGCATTATAGCTTCAAATAATGGAAAGGACTAAACAACCCATAAAGATTAATGTGAGTAGTGCTTGCAGCAGTTCCAGTGCACAGAAATCTGTTGCAATATCGTGAACAATAACATACTACATTAATTTTTCTAAGTTTCTCTAATTCTCATCCTGCTTTCTCGCTATATATTTCCCCCACCCCTTGGTGTCGGATTAAGTAGTTATTCTTAATTTTTGATAGTTTAGTATGTAGCGGAACAGTTACTCCCTAATAATGGTTGAATGTGCGGTGTACATTGCTGGGTAATATCCTTTTCCATTTTGAGGCGGAGAATCTATCATTGATTATATTTTACTAGGTTAAGCCTTGGTCATACATAAAAGGGGCTAATATTTTTTTAAATAAAAGAAGAAGATACAAGAGGGAAGGCAAAATACAACAATTAAAAAATTGCAGTTTCCAATCCCCAAGTGGCTTTTAATATGTTACGATAATGTAATGGTGAAGGTAAATGGAGTCTTATTTTCTTATGTAGAAATTTGTATCTTGTCAACCTGGTAGGACTGCCAAAAGAAAACCATCAGGTTAAAGCATCTTCACATAGGCCACTTCTGTCGTCGTTAACCTTATAGCATAGGCACCTATTTCTTTATAATGTGATCTGTGATTTACAACATATTTTTTTTTGATTGTGCATTTTCGACAATGTGAATCTATTCAGGTGATGCTTGCTTCTTGGTGCTTGTTTTCTTTTATTCCATTGCATGAACTAATGTGCACATTTTGTCTTTCGAATATGGTGAATGGAATGTAGCTTCAGTTTTTCTAATCCATATTGCTCCTCCGGGGTTTAAGTTTTTGAGTTGGTCATTTCAATATGATGCCATATATGTGAAACTAGTGCCTGCATACATTCCGTACATTAATAAAGTCTTTCTTTGACAAGTTATCTAACTAAATGAATTCCAAATTGGGTGCAAATTAGGGAAGAGATTTTTGTTCTAGTAAATGATTAGTGCACTATTGCTGCAATAATGGTTCAGAATTGACTATCATAAGTTGCAATGACTTAATCATTGTGTTTTGTTCATTCGAACTGATACCAGATTATTTATCCTTTGCCTTTAACTGGGGCTTCTACCAGTATGTAGTGAAAGATAGAATTACTGCTGGCCTAGAGCGGGCCCTTTCTACAGGCAACTGGGATGTCAAAAGGTTCAGGATGCACCGGAAAGGCATGACACAGGTGTTTTAATTTGCCTCATACTATTCTTAGGCTCTATGTAATCACACTTGGTTTTTGTTTAATATGAGAAGCAAGAAAGCATAGGCTAATCATATATTCCTGAGCAGGTTGTCGCAAGACTATCCTTCATAGGAACGTTGGGTATGATGACAAGGATACAACCACAATTTGAAAAGTCAAGGAAAGTTAGTGGACCTAGAGCCTTGCAACCTAGTCAGGTAAGCTAAATAGCTTTTAAAATCAAATTATTTTCTTCTACTTTGTTAGATAGTGCAGTTTCAATAACCTAGTACTTATATTTTCAAGCTAATATCTTTAATTGCAGTGGGGCATGCTTTGCCCGTGTGACACTCCGGAAGGTGAAGCATGTGGATTGGTTAAAAACTTGGCCCTGATGACTCATGTTACAACTGACCAAGAGGAAGGCCCCATCGTATCTCTGGTAAATTCCGTTTCTCCTAGTTCATGTTCATGGAAGTCAATAGAAGCAATTTTCTCATGGATTCTGTGAGTCATGTTTTTAGGATGATGTCGACTATTTTCTCTTGTACATGACCAGACCAATTTAATTATTATCAATTTTCATTTTGTCATTAATTTTCTACTTGGAAATACTTGTAGCCATTAAAATGGAAAACTTAAATTAGTTAAATTGGTTGGGTTGGGTTAGGACTACATGCAACAATGACATTTTTCAATTAGTAGTTTTATTGTTGAAATCTGGTTTCTTATTTTGTGGTATTTTAACTCTGGGTAAACTTCACCCCACACTGCCCCAGTTTTAATAAAAAATAACAAGCGGTAGTACCACATTTGTGAATGACAACTGAATGCCTCGTGTAATCACATTTGAGGGAAATAGCATGAACCTCCTTTTATTAAACAGACTTTCAGAATCTGCTAAAAATTATCAGATCCGTATATTCTTGACCATTGGTGTTTTGTAATATTTTGAAAGTTGCATGAAACTGAGTTTGAACTGGAGAAAGGTTTTGTAGAATTCAAACACTTTCAATTTTGTGATGTAGTAAATATACCCAAGTATAACGAGAATAACAATCACTAAAGGTGGCAAACCAACGATAGCAAGAATGGGAATAAACTCGTGAAGGACCTCAAGCATCAGGATAAATAAGGGATAAAGGAATAAAACTACTGTTATTATGGAACATATAAGAGCATTTATGTTTATCCAACTCACAAAGTTCGTTAAAGAAATCTGTCCTACTAAAGTGCTTTGTCAGACTGTGAAAGAGATATTCTAGCATTGTTACACATGCTACTATGTAGTAAAAGGGATTAACCATGTAAGAAATTTTGTCTCTTTCTTCATAGGTTATTACATATTACTACACTAGAATATATGTGAAGAACAATAAAGAAACAACACGAATATAAACTGAACCTTGTGTTAATATCTAGATGATTTTTATGTTATTATAAGTTGGAATGTTTATAATAATTTTTATGAGTTTAGTTTATTTCTTAGATTTTCCCTTTTTTTTAACTGTATTATTCTAATTTTTTAAATTTAAGTCAAAACATGTCGTAATAACTTGAACTTGACTTGAACTCGCAGAACTCGGCTCGAACTCAACTCGACTAGTTCATACATTAGTAACGTTACTCTCGCAAGTCGCAAGTACCCGTTTAACTACTTGAGTCGAGTTCATAACGAAATTTTACTACACCCCTAAAACTCGACTCGACTAATTTTTTTACAAAACTCGATAGAACATATTTACCACTCTATTACTTACACATAAAAACATTTTTTAGATGATATTGCTTACAACATCTATTGCATAATTCCTTCTATGTATTGATGTGATCAATCATAGAGACTTCTGGGACTAAAATGCAGGCAAGTAGGCATTACACTAGATAGTCAACACAAAAGATTTGTTAGGTGATAATTTTTGCAAGTTCATGTAGCAAAGTTTGCTTCAATGTTTCTTCTATTTTAGCTTTTTGGCACAGTTTTTGTTTTTAATGACACATGTTGGGATAAGATTTCATTCCTATTGTTATGTATATGCGTGTGGAATAACTATGTATATTGTTTAGAAAAATAAGTAAAGAACAAGTGGGAACAGGAACATAAGGCTAGTAATGTAGACGATTTCTGCCAGTTTAGTTCATTAACCCACCCGCCCCCCAAACAAAAAAAAAGCCTACAAGAAAACTTTTTAATAACATTTCTGGCATTAATTATATGACATATGCATTGATTTGTGTACTAGTGTTACTCCTTGGGAGTTGAAGACCTGGAACTACTCTCTGGAGAAGAAATTCATTCGCCAAATTCGTATCTGATTATATTAAATGGACTCATTCTTGGCAAGCATCGGAGGCCGAAGGTACTGTGCTCATTAAGACAAGATCTATCATGAGTGTCAAAATTACCTATATAAAAAAGATACTATACATTGATTTACGCATTATTGTCTGTTTTTGCATGCTTTTCATTTGTTTATTTTTTCTTTTTCTGTTGCTTTTGATTTTCAGAAATTTGCTAATGCAATGAGAAAACTGCGGAGAGCTGGAAAAATTGGCGAGTTTGTAAGCATTTTTGTAAATGAGAAGCAAGTAAGCTCTTTTGGCTCACAATTTAGTATTAAAGTCTGTTTGCTGTGTGTTTTAGTGAGCATGTTTGTCTTATTAGCTCAAATAAGTAACCATGAATAATAACATCTAGTACACTGAATGTATTCATGAGATTTGAAATGGCTCAAGTTGCTTCTGTTCACGGACGACTTCTCAAAACATTTTACCATTGCTACACGCAGATAATCTGGGATTTCATAAAATATTTTTGGAATCAATCTTTATTTGGATTTATGCTTGAGCCTAGACATTATGTCAAAAAATAAGTGACAGTACATTAGCTATCATTTCATTTGAACTAGTTGCAGTGAGGATTTCTTATTATGTGCCTGCTTTAATATGCATGCTTTTAGATGCAACTGAAATGAATTTTTACTTGCTTCAATAGGATTATCTTCTTGTAATATTGATCCTGTATGAATGATAACGTCTTTAATAGACTGAAAATAATATTTTTTGTGGCAGCATTGTCTTTACATTGCTTCAGATGGTGGTCGAGTTTGTCGGCCTCTTGTAATTGCTGACAGGGGTGTATCAAGAATCAAGGAACACCATATGAAGGAGTTGAAGGTAATTGTATTACATGTCTACTGTTGTTGGCAATATTATTACCATCATTTCATTAACATATTTTCCTTTGAAGGATGGAATGCTCACTTTTGAAAGTTTTCTTAGAGAGGGTTTGATAGAATATCTTGATGTTAATGAGGAGAATAATGCATTGGTTTGTTCGAAACCCTTAACTGTTGTAATAATTTTTTGTTTTCAGATACCAATTTCATACCATTCTTACTGACTGTATGATTGTCTAACTAATAGATTGCTTTATACGAAGGGGAGGCTAACACAGAGACAACCCATATTGAAATAGAGCCTTTCACCATATTAGGTGTTTGCGCCGGCTTAATTCCTTTTCCTCATCACAACCAGTCACCCAGAAATACCTATCAGGTTTGCATGTGTTCTTTACATGATATCTTGGATTTTTGTATTGATATGAATTTGAGTTTGTATCTGGTGTTCATTTTGTTTATAAATTTGCCAGTGTGCAATGGGGAAGCAAGCAATGGGTAATATCGCTTATAACCAGGCAAGTTGTCTTATGCAATCCTTTACATCATCTCTCTTTTGGTAATCACAAAATATCAAGTTGTCTTGAGCAATCTTTTACATTATCTTTGTACTTGTAATGTTCTATTAATTAATCTCAGGAAGGTATCTTGATCAATCTTGAAATTATCTTCACTTGATGCACGTAGAAATAATAATCACCTACATATTTTGTGAAATTTAAATTTTAGTCATAATAGATTTCACAACGCAAATGATATGACATAATCTGATTATTGATATTTATTTTCCCTCTGCTTACTGATTAATTAAGATCACTAATGAATGGGTTCCTGCATTACTTTTGAATAGTTAATCATCATGTGAAATCTCTTACACTGTGGATTAATCAAAGTGATGTGGGTTTTGTACTCATGTCATACAAGTGGCCAAGTCGGCTGAATAACTGTCATTCGTTTGTTAATACTTACTAAAACCAATGCAGTGGGGGCAAAAACTAAAAACCTACAATTGCTTTATTCTCTTTTGTAAATTAATGATAAGATTGACACAAGCGTCCCAGAAACCTCAGAGCTGGTAGGAAAGTTGGCATATTATGTGCAGAAAAATAAAACTAATTACTCTCAATTTCCGGAAATGAGAGTCATATTTGACTTTTTCTTTTTCTCATTATTTCTTATGTTATTATTCAACTATATTATTAAATTTTTAATACTTGTTTTATAAAACCTTGTCACATGAATAATAAATCTATTAATTTATGTGAGAAAAAACTTTGTGGAAGTAGCAAATAAATTGTGATTATACCCATCCCCTATCCTAAATTGCGTGACAATGGAGACGTGGCAATTTATTTTGAAGATACCTTCTCTTATGTTCCTGATTCTAAACTTTACTAAATGGGAGAATTCACAAGCAACGGGAGAACAAGATGCAATATTCCTGGCTTCCTGCAAACTAAATAAGAAGAAGTATAAACAAGAACCACAGAAGGGCTGGCTTCTAGTCCTTTTGAGTTTCAAGATTCTTGCTGTAAGTTGTAACAAACCATGCTCCCACCACAGAAGATCGCGTTGCTCTAAAGGGCTAACCATGTAGATGCTCTTGAGTCTACGGAAGCACTTATAAGGAGATAATCAATCCTTCATCCCACCGCTGTCGGATGGGAGTCACAGCTATTTCTTTAAAGGCTCCTTCATTTGTGGTTCATAGGGAGTTAAGTACCGACTTCTGACTCTTCATAAAAGGGAAAGTAAGGTAATGATCCCAAAAAACCTTGAATTCTCGTTGTCTGGAAAGAGGAGTAATATCCAACATCTTTAAAAGATGATTTTTTTTTTCATGCAAGCCTGAGCAATTGAACATGCGACATCCAAGTCTCCTAAAAGTCTTTAAAACAAGTTACAGAAAGGCCTCGAGCAGCTGTTTTGTAGGCTCTATTTCATTCATAACATAGGAAGTTGTCTCGGTTGCCTTCCCCCATAAATAGCCTCTTCCTTTGGATTTTTCTCTTAGTCAAGTAAATGTCTCTGTTTGTTTTTCTTCTTTTGTAGTTTTGCAATTGCAATCTAGCATTTGTTTCCTCTAAATTAATACTAACAATTGTTTCTTGGTTCCAGTTATGTAGGATGGACACATTAATCTACCTATTAGTGTACCCACAACGACCATTACTGACAACAAGAACAATTGAGCTGGTTGGTATACTGTATTGTTGCATGTGTTAATTAACAATAGCATCTTTTTATAACTTTCTTTCCATACCAAAATAGAGATGTCAATTCTTTTTTTGCTCTCTTATTTATCCTTATTATTACTTATTAGTATAATGATTTCTTTTGGGGGTATTTTCAGGTTGGATATGATAAGCTTGGAGCTGGGCAGAACGCAACTGTTGCAGTTATGAGCTATAGTGGCTACGACATAGAGGATGCAATAGTTATGAACAAATCATCTCTTGATCGTGGTTTTGGTCGTTGTATTGTGATGAAAAAGTAGGTGACTAATCTCCCTTATTTGTTTAAATCCATGGTTGCTTGATAGTTCGCATTTCGCAACTACATTTGTTAGAATTTTGTCTTTGTTATTTGAATCAAAGTTTTCTTTTGTTTTTCTCTTATGTCGTTTCTTGAACAGAATGTCTGCTGTAAAGCAAAAGTATGAGAATAATACATCAGATCGAATAATTGGACCACAAAGAGAGGGATATGATGCAGAAAGGATGCAGGTAATCTACATTGCCTCTATTGCAACCAAAGTCATTATGATCCGAAGGAAGGCTCCTGTTGATGTGTTAATAGCAGAGAGCTAAATTATAGTATTAGATTAAAATATAATGGGGTTTTCAACTCTGAAACATAGATCCATTTAATCTTCAACACAGATTTAAGGATTTCCCCACCAACCTGGGAGCAGAGTAGAGAGCTATTTTTTCTTCTACTAATTTTTCTCATTAAAATTCAAAATGAGATGTTCAAGGTGGAAGCAGAAGGAACTTCTGTTGTATTTGCAGAAATTTCAAGGTTCCTTGTATGTTGGGAGCTCAGGAGGATATGATAATGCTTCGATTCATGATTGAAGCCTAAGTTTTTAAGGGAAACAAAGGAATACCTTGGAGGAAGGGTGCTTATAAGTAAAATCTTAAAAGCTCTAAGAAGAACATAATCAATGGTTCATTACAAAGCTTCCAATACTATTAATTATAGGAAAACATGACTCTAAATTAAAATCTAATTAAATCACACCATAAGCATACATTAATTTTTATCTGAGTCACTTAATTTAATCTAGTAAATGAAAGAAGGAAAATATTTTCAGACCCTAAATATTTAAACTACCAGCTAATTTAATCTAATAAATATTCGAAGAAAGATAATTCAGACTAAATATTGTTATTTCTGTAGAGCAAACCTAAATCTTAAAACTACTGTATTGGTAACATTAGTTGGCTACAGAGCTGATGCAGAATGTGTAAAGTTACTGCTACAGTAACTTATTAGATTTTGCAAATTGCTTCAGACAGACTCCCCTGGTTAGGAGAAACACATCCTTGAGTTTGCGCTAATCTTTTCACGATCATTCAGATGTCTGATCAGTCCTTTACATCCCCTTTTTTATTTTTTGTTGTCTCACCAAATTCAGCCAAATAACTCCAATTCATATGAAAATATTTCAGCATCCTCAAATAAAGCAAAGCAGTGATTGGGTGATATGCAAAACCACCTTACCATGGCTGTTCCTACACGTTGATATATTTTGCTCTCCATAAAAATAAACATATTAAATCAAACTTCAATTTTCATCAAAGCAGAAAATCTCTTTTAATGGATACAAATTAATGGCATCTCACTGTTATACATGGTCTAAACAATTGTGTCAATTCACTTGCTTTCGGAACTTTTGAGGATTATCTCTAATAGTATGCATAGATTGGTCAATCAATACTTTCATCAAACTCTTGGTAGGTATCCCAAGCTTATGAAATTATTCAAAGACGGTTGTGGATTCTTACAGCAAGTACTTGGCAGACATTTCCATCTTTGTTACCTTCAAGGGAAAATACGAAGGACATTAAGTCTAACACTTCACTATCTTCATAAATATATAAAAGTAGGTGGAGAATCCCAACTGAATGAATTGCCTTCCAGTAACTATAGAATAAATTATTTCTAAAATATTTCTTCTTCATGACTATCATAAGTTATGTCTGCAAATGAGTGGCCGCCCTATTTATTCTTTAGGTAGTCAAGTTTTTGCGCTAGCCTCTCAAGTTTGTAACTTGATTACTTCCAACTTCTGCATTCTGATTGGACGCAAAGATGTGGATTGGCTTTAATGCAAATTGATGGATGCTGGAGTGCAGGTAGGTGAGATAATATACTTCTATTTGTAATCGGAGCATATGTTTTTTAAGGGGACCAAAAGGAAAAACTTGAAAAGGTGGTTTTAAGAAATACCCTATAAGTTCTAATGAAACTCCAAAAGACAATGTTTTCATTAATAATTTATGCTTCAGCCAATAGTATGACTTGTAACCTAATAAATAAAATATAAAACTAGAATATTCAGGCCCTAAATATTAAAATGTTCATGCTATAATAAATTGCCAAGGACTGGTACATAATGTGAAAATTGTCTGTTACAGTAACTTTAATATTTTGCAAATTTCTCCTTCACCAGTTGTTTTACTTGTGCACAAGAGAATCTAGGGTTGTGAAATTTTGTTATCTATCTTCAAAATGTTTATTTCTCCTCCTTATAATTAAGAAATTATTCACAACATGCCATCAAATTTGCTCCCTTTATGTAGATTTTGGATGATGATGGACTTGCTGCTCCTGGAGAAATCATTAGACCACATGATATATATGTTAATAAGCAGTCTCCGATGGTTACAAGAGGGGAAAGGATGCATGATAACATGCCCGATAGGTTAGTTATTTGCTCCTGCTGGAAATATTAGTGTTTTATAAAACATTAGTAGCTTACCTCTATTTTTTACATACAGCTTTTATAAACCTAGTAGACAAACATACAAGGGTCCAGAAGGGGAGACAGCTGTTGTGGATAGAGTAGCTCTTACCACCGATAAGAACAACAACTTATGTATCAAATTTATGATTCGTCATACTCGTCGGCCTGAGGTAAATATATTTTTTTCCAGAACGTTCTGGATTGTGCAAGTTCTCTCAAGATAATTTTCTTTCTTAGTTTGTTATAGAATTTATATTTCCTCAGGTTGGTGACAAATTTAGTAGCAGACATGGCCAAAAAGGTGTTTGTGGCACCATCGTTCAACAGGAAGATTTTCCTTTCTCTGAACGCGGCATATGCCCTGATTTGATCATGAACCCTCATGGATTTCCAAGGTAGCACAATATATTCTTGTGTAATGTAACAAATGGTCAGAGCTGGTATTTTTTATGATCTCTTTTTAACAGGTGTAACAGTTATTTCACTGCCGTTTCTTATTTATATGGCTTAAATATCCTCTCAGCAGTTCTGTTATGCACATGTTTTAAGAGCACTTCATATGTTCCCTGTGTAGGGAACCTTTTCTTTTCCTTGTTTAATTTTAATCCTTAGTTCGTGTTGGTAGTCTTAATTTTTTTTGGTTGATGATAGTACTTTAGTCTCTTAATAATTTATCATCAACTATTCTAACATGTTACATATCAGCCGGATGACTGTTGGGAAGATGATAGAGCTTCTCGGGGGTAAAGCTGGAGTTTCTAGTGGTAGGTTTCATTATGGCAGTGCGTTTGGGGAACCAAGTGGTCATGCGGACAAAGTTGAAACCATAAGGTGCAATCTTCTTCATCGATGGATATTCTCTTTTCTAATTCGAGCCTACAATCTCTAATATTTTTTGTTTATGTCAGTGAAACCCTTGTGAAGCATGGATTTAGCTACACTGGCAAGGACTTCATTTATTCAGGTTTTCCCCCTGCCTTTAGAAGTTTTCCATCTTAAGTAATATCACTATAAAGTATAAACTTGCAAACCAAATTCATCGCAAAGATTTCGCTTGGACATATGGGTGTTCAGTTGGATGTATGAAGCAGTAGACTATTATATGAATGATATAAGCAGAAAGCATCAGTACACTACATTAATATGCTATTAGTTTTCTTTCCGAGGAAGTTTTGGAAAAGTTAATTACAGAATTAGCTCAATGATCTTATAGATTTTATGAAGGCCGTATGTGACTATGTCATAATATCCTTGTCATTTCTTAAACTCCTGAGTTGATCAGATAGTAGTAAACAAACCTATCCTTTCTTTGTATAGAGTTTTCCTAGCTTTCACATACTGCATATTGTTTTTGCTGACTGAAAATATGTAATGATTTCACCTCTTCTGCTATCATATTGTCCTTTAGCTTAGGAACAAGGTTCAACTCATGGAGCTTACCAGCAATAAGAGAGAATACACATACATGCATATGTGTATGTCTTTGTTTCTAGGTTTTTTTCACCATGTCATACTATACGTCTATTCTTTTTCAGGTATCACAGGTATGCCACTACAAGCATATATCTTCATGGGACCAATTTATTACCAAAAGTTGAAACATATGGTAAGCCAAAACTCCTCTGAAGCTCATTCTACAAACTACTAGATTCTTTAATGAATATGAAGTACATGCCTAGCATTATGCACCATGTATGTTTGGTGACCTTTAACTAGGCAACGATGCATCATCTTTTAAGAAAAACCAAAATCCAATACGTTACGCCTGTACTTCTAGGGAAATCATATTTGGTTAATTGCACATATTAGTTGCATGTGCCAAATATATTTCCCATTGTATATACTTGTAGTTTCTGTTAAGGTGTAAAGGTTATGCACGTACCACTGAGCAGTGATGCACGTCAAATATTAAAAACGATCACGAAAATAATTATAACGACCAAGATGAACAAATTAGATCCTTATAGACGAGACTATCTGCACAGGCATTGAGATATCAATAACTATATATAACAAAGCATTAAGAGATCTTATCACAATAATTTTATAATTTATCGAGTCATTTTAGTTGGTCATGACTCGTGTGTTAATACTGAGTTAATAGTGAGTCAATCATTCAAAACACTCTATTTTATTATACAATGTATAAACTCTTCGTATTTTGTGAAATATATACAATGATTAGATATATATACATGCATGCATGTATGACATATTTTGAAAATCATTTGCGGGAACTAATGGACCTATTAATTGTTATCTACTATTTTCAAGTTTATCTATGCATATATAAGTATTTCCATATAATATATGAATTTGAAAATACAAATTTATAAAAAGCAAGGTTACCAATATAGTGTTTATTAATCTTCTAAAGTATTAAAATTGGATTATGAACATTCTATAATCTGGAGATACGCAAGTGGTGCAAAGGAGACTATTTTACCAGCAACATCATTATGATCAAAACTTACCAAATCTATTACTCAGCTCTAGACTTGACTTACTCATATTTATGTTTATGTATGTATATTAATTGCCTTCTTTTAATAGACTGAATTTCCACCTTGATTTTGTTTGGGTTTAAGGCTTCCCGCTTGCATTTGGTCCCCTATTTAACTTACTGGTGCAGTGGCACTGTTTAGCTTAGGCATTATGATGCATCTTTCCCCTCCATAACCAAGTGGGGTCGCACATGATGTGGAGTGTTAAGCATGATGTCTATTTTCTTAACAACCTAGGCATTTAGAGCATTTGATAAGTTAATAAGATTTATAAGCATACATATGTGAAATCATCAACTACAAAAGTTTTCATTTTTTTCTTCTTCAAATAATTTTCTTAGTCAGTCAAACCCAGTAGTGACAATACATGGTAGGTATGGCCCCCACCTCATTTTAGAATAAAAATATAAGTTTTAATACTTTATAATTTAAAAACTACCAGTCTACGAAGTCAATATATTCCATTAACCTACTTCCTTAGCATTCAATCATTCAGTTCTAACCCTATGACTCCCTGTTACCCTTCTTCTCTCTCTCTCTCTTTTCTCTACAAAGTCTTTACCAAAATAACAATTTAATAGTTTACCTCCTCGTCCCTTCTCTTTCTCTCTCTTTCTCTCACTGTCTCAAACATAGACGGAGTGGCACAACTTCACGCACAAAATACAAACACAAAATTGACAACTAATTTAAGCTTTTTAAAAAGCATACAAATGTGCTTTACAAAACCACTATATTTATCCTACAATTATGAGTCACTATCAACATATGAAACACGTTATGAAAGATTATAAATGTTTACTTTTGTTTTTATTCCTGGCATCATTTAATGAATACACTGAAAGACATAATCACACGTTTTGTAACTAGTCTTCTTTTGTTGTCGAGATTTGGATTTTATTTTATTTTTTTCAACTACAAACACAATTTATTGTTGTATGGTCATAGTTTTCTTAGAAATAGTTACCACCTTTGTTGGAAGTCTTTTTAGCTCCTTTTTCATTTTCATTGTTGTGTGTACATGTCTTGATATACGGTCATTTACCGCTAACATTATATCTTGTAACTGTTATTCTTCTCTTATTTTCTATATTTTTACCGTGTCATATCACTATGTTTTGCTATGCTTCTAAACCATGCATGGTGTTATTTTTCACAAATCATTTTTTGGAATAATGAACAAATGGAGTACTGGGAATCGTCATATTGTCTTTCGTGGTTGAACAAAATAGATAACAATCTATCTTATAAAATGGTAATAACTTGCTGCTCTTTCTGGCAGAGACAGTCAAATATGTCTCTTTGACCTTCATACCAATGATATAAAAGTTTCTATTTGCTATCAGGTCTTAGACAAAATGCATGCTAGAGGTAGCGGGCCACGTGTAATGATTACTAGACAACCAACTGAAGGGAGAAGTCGAAATGGAGGTCCATATTTTATTGATCACCATTATCACTAATTTACTTTCATTCAAGGAAACATTATATTCTGATTATTGGAGGTATTGCAGGACTGCGTGTGGGAGAAATGGAACGTGATTGTTTGATTGCATATGGAGCTAGTATGCTGATTTATGAGCGCTTGATGATCTCCAGCGATCCTTTTGAGGTTCAGGTATGTAACATTGTGGTAATCATGATATTTATACTATTAAGCACTATTAAAACATCTTGAATCAAATTGTGGCACATATGTTGCCTAGTGGCACAAATTCTAACATAATGATTAATTTTGTTTAACTCGATTTGTTTCGTTGTTTCTTTGTTGTTAGTCAAAACACAATAACAGAATGTAAAAGTTCTTTTGACAGCTGAAACATGAGTTTTTAGACATGCTTGAATTCTATCACATATACATAAGACAAACATAATATAAGGTATTCTACCAGTTAGATATAGCAATGAACTAATCCCCTTGGTGTGGGAGGGCCTTAAGGAATAATAACACAACAAGCTTGATAATCCGTGCAAACTTTAAAAATTACATATCAGACAAATTTTAGAAATGACATATTTGAGAGAATATTCATAATAATAGTAATGCATACCTCTTCATCTAATAGGATAGCATTGGTGTTGATAATCATGTTTGGAACTTTGGATAATAAGATCCTCATTTCTAGAAAATAGTTGGTCCAAAAGATTGTTGATCAATACTGAACTTGTAGAAATTTGGGTTGTAATTAAGTGTATAGTGAGAGTCCTATTTATAATGTAAATGAGATAACTTTATATTAATTAGGTTTATGAATTAAGAAAACTATAGGTCAAAATACTATAAAATATCCTTGGTAAGTTTAAAAGTAAAAATTCAAATACAATGTAAATAATAGTACTGAATGTAAAGGTTTTATTTAATGTCTAATAATAAAACCTTGGACTTTGCATGTTTAATGCTATAAAAAAACCTTTGAACTACTGAGTTGACAAAAAAAATCCTTAAACTATTGACTCGACTCAGGACCAATCAAAATAACTCGTTTTTGTTTGTTATATTTTTCTATTGATTGATTGATTGCAATATGATAGTAGTAGTTCAAATATGTGAATGGAGGGAATATTAATTATATGCCAGTTGTAGTTAGTTTGAAGGAGCCTAAAGTGTTGGATGTCACAATCTGCTAAAGTGATAGTCTATAGATAGATGTATCAGTTCGAGTGGAAGTATGCTGAAGATTGTGAAAAACTCTCAAATGTCTTTTTAATGAAATTTCTATTCTCTTCTCTTTAAGAACTTCCTCTCTCTCTCACTCATAGCCTGAATCTCTCCATTCTCCTTCCAAATCTACCATTCTCTCTGTATTCTTTTCTTTCTCTCCTCAAATGTATTAATTCAGTAAAAAGATTTTCAAATCACGAACTCAGTTCGTGACAAGTTGGCATGAGGGCTCTTGTTCGTTTTTAATAAGCATAGTGTTTCTGACAAATGCTTCTGTCATTAATCTTCCGACTATTTATTCCATCTATTTGTTGGGAAATTTTTATGCAACTCCCAAGTAGATATGTTTGCCACCTGGAGAGTTCAGAGCTTATAAAGTTAAGACAGGTTTCCTAAGATTTGATAATAAATCCCTTTGTTTTCAAGCGTATTCTTTATCAAACAAATAGAACTGGACTTGTAAAAACAACATTGAGAGAAACTTTATCACTATGGTTCCCTCTTTGTCATAGTTGTCACGGCGTCACGACGAGTCATGGCGTTAGCCAACTGCCTGGACGCTTAGGCAACAAGGCGATTGCTATGGCGCCCGTATGGCGACGAGTCGTTTACAATGTGTAGTTTATATATTATTTATATTACTTAACAAGTATATTGGGAATAAAATTTCATATACATTAAAACCTAAAACATAACACTATGGAATAACATTAAAAACACAATTATGTCAATACTTAGTAATAACAATCCAAAATAAAATATAATTAAATAAAAAATATAAGACAAATTGATCCAAAATAACAAACCATTCATTAAAATATCAATTCTGTTTATGGTTTAATAAACTGGTTAGAACTTGCAACTTATATATATATATAATATAAATTTATTATGTATAATATTGTTATATATATATATATATAATTTTATATAAATATTATATACATATAAATTTATATATATATATATATGCCTATATGACTATCTTAAATTAAAGTTGTCTCTTTATTTATTCCATAAGAGAAAGAAGAAAAAGTTCTTTATTGATATATAACCAGTGTCAACGTAAAGGAAATGAGTATATATATGAAGGATAAGTAATAAGTTTATATAATATATATATACACATAACAAGTAGTTAGATAAGGGACAAAAAAAAACTAAACAATTTGTTATATATAACACTCGGCACTAGCACAGTAGCACTACACTGAAAAAAAACAAAAAGTTGCAGCATCAGGGTAGAAAAGGGAGGTAAAAAAGGATAAGAATACTTGCCGAAGAAGTGGCGGAAGGGTCGCACAACCTCTCTCTCTCTCTCGCAGTTTATCTCTCTCGGTCGCTCCTCACAGTCACCGCCAACTATGGGTTGATTAAGTCGTTGGGTTCCGAACTTTCAATGGACTGTGATGGTGGTTGAGCTGCGATGTGGCTAGGAAATGGAGTCGCCGAAGCTCGAAGAAGTCGCGATTCCACTCTAAAGAAGTCGCGATTGAGTCTACAGTACACAGATGTGTCGAATCCAATTACTGATAAGTTTTTTAAGGTTTTATTTCCTTTCTTCCTGGTTTTTAATCGATGGCCCATGGGTTTTTAATCGATAGGTCATGGGTTAATTGATCAGAACTGTAAAATACTTTGGTTGGGCTAGAGCTGCTAAGGCGTGCGCCTTAGCAGCTCTACCTCAAGGCGTCCATTGCCATGTTAGTTTTCCATCGCCAGGACGCCTAGGCGTCGCCATAACAACTATGCTCTTTGTCCCTTTTTGGCGTATGGTCAACTTATCTGATATGCCAGCTGATTGCAAATTGTTCAACTCTGCTGCTTTGCTCCTTATGCTAACAAAATAGAGTAGAGTGCTCTGCTGTTATGTTGTTCCTTTGAGGTCTTTTTTTCTTAGGGATAGTTTATACAAAATTTTCTAAGCACACAAGTACAAAGAAATTAGGGGAACTTTAATTAATATGAATCTGATATATACCTGTAACCTATATATAAATCTGACCTATTCTATTCAAATAGTTTTAACTCATATATTGAAAAATGCAGTTGTTACGCTTTAGAAAGAAATATAAATGCATTTAACAGGTTTAAATTACTGATTATGAATACATAATAGAAAATAAAGCTATCAGTTAAGCTAGTTCTTTAGAAGGTTCTAATAAGAACTGTTAACTATGTTATTGAAGTTGTGACATAGTGATGTACAACTTATCCAAATAGTTTGAAATTGAACATTTCATCTTCACATTTTAGTAATTTTCTCTATATTATTGTGAACTTAATCTAATGATTTTTTTCCAAACTAATTGTCTACTGAACCTTTTTGAATATACTTTCTATTTTTATAATTATCTTATGTTTTAATGACCTTTTTACCGTTTTTTAAAGAAAAAAGAACTTTGGGAATGGAATTTAAATTGAAGCAATACTCAATTTTCTTACACCTATAGCGTTACTTTCTAAGTCTGCATTAAGTCAATTGAAGATTGGGGACTACAAAATTGGGTCGTCGGAAGTACATACAATTGAAGATCGGGGACTATCAAATTGGGGCGTCGGAAGTACATACATACATATATATATATATATATCATGTCTACTTGTTATGATAATAGATTATCACTCATCTCATGTTTGACTTTTTGTGTTTAACCTGGACAATTTTGTTGTTGAATTGCAATATGTGGTTCCTTTATCCTGTTGTATCTTAAACATCCATGTTCTGCTACAGGTTTGCAGTAAATGTGGTTTGCTAGGATATTACAACTATAAGCTGAAAACTGGCATTTGTTCTACATGCAAGGATGGGGAAAATATCTCCACCATGAAACTTCCATATGCATGCAAGCTTTTATTCCAGGTTAGTAATGGTAGTTGCTTATGGGAATTCTGCATTTGTACTCTTTTGATTTCCAATATCGTCACATTCTGTTTAAATTGTTGCATTCATGTAAAGCGATGCCTTAGTTTTTTAGTTCATCACTTTTTCGTTAGCTTGATATACATTCTTGGGCTTTTTGTTAGCTTGATTCTCATTATTGGGGCTTGTTCGTTAGCTTGATATACATTATTGACGATTTTCATTAGCTTGATATTCATAATCGGGGCTCTTTTCCAACTGCTTAAGCTTCTAGATGAATTGGTTGCTTAACATGAAAGTTGAGCTTTGGGTGTGTATTTTGTACAAAATCTTGCCCTTTGATGATGCATATGAATTGTTTTAGCTTGATATATATTGTTGGGGCCTCTTTCTAACAACTTTAACTTTTAGATGAATTTGTTTCTTTAACACTTTTTCTCTAGACTTTTCTCGGTTCAGTCTCCAATCAGATTAATTTTTTCTGTTGGATTGCAGTATACCTAATTCTAATTTTTTTTTAAATAATATGGTAATCCCTATTACTTGCTTCCAGCTTCTTTATATCTTTTTACATTTCAAGTATGTTGGAATTGAAGATAACAATAGATGACCTCCGAGGTTGTATATGTTGATATGGCTTAAGAGTGAATACCTGAAATTAATCAGTTGTTCGTGTAATGTGATTGTCTACATGTATTTTATTTTAGTGGTGTCAAAAGCTAAATTTCTCTTCATCTCTCATCCTTTCAGGAACTCCAGTCAATGAATATTGTTCCTCGCTTAAAATTAACAGAGGCATGATACATATATTTTTATTTCATACACTGCAACAGAAGGCAAGGTATTGTATGCTGCTTTTAATTCTAAAGCATAAATTTTTTTCCCCGGTAAATAATTTTAAAGCATATTTGACAAGCCTCTTCTCTGGCATCTTTAATCTTTAGGCTATTGTAAGATAAACCTTGATGTTTTCACAAAATTTTAATTTAAACATTAATTTAATATTTTTTGCTTGCAAATTGAACCTTAAAGTCTGTACTTAAATGAATTAATTTGACATTGTCATCAAATTTGCCTCGTCGAATAAGATTCTGCAGGGTTTGAAATGCATAAAAAAGAAACTTCTTTTGGACGACTGCATACCTATCCAGCACATGGAAAGAAAGATTTGAAATAGGAAACAGGTCCTGTTACTTTTTTTTGTTATTAGTTTTGGTTTGAAAGTTTCTAAACGGTCAAATCGACCCGGTCAAAAGTTCTTCTATTAGGAAAAAATTATCTGAATTGATAGACAGATTGACACGAGTAATATCTATTCTTAAGGTGTTTATTGTCCCTACCAAAAAAATGGTTTTGTTAAGGGTGCGGACAATATACCTCCAGGCGTGTTAAGGCTAGGCGAGTCGGTGGCCGCATGCTTGGACGCCTAGGCGATAAGGCGTCCGCTTAGGCGTCCATAAGGCAATGTCGTTTATAATATTAATTTATGCATTTATAATTATATATATACACATACATGTTTTGCTTCAAAAATATATTAAACATACAAAAGTTACTCACAAATATGTTGCCATTTCCTAATAAAGACTACTAAATATCATTTAAAACACATAATAAACTTTTATTTTTAAAGAAAAGTATGTGTATACCATAATAAGACATGAAATTAATATTTTTTAATTATTTTATTAGAAACACATTTATTAGTAAATAAATATAGGGAATTGATATTTCTACAAGCTAATTTGATATTTCCGCAAGAGAGTCCTTATTTTTAACTAAACCAAGCCTTTGTGTAGTAAACTAATTATATGATTTAGTTCTTATGTTCAAATTACCCCCACTTGATAAATAATTAAACATCTAGTTGCTTAAGTTTATTTGATTAGTAGCGTTACTCAATTGAAGACAATTTTTATTTATTTAATTATTATGATAGTAATAATATTAATAATAATTAGAAAATATAATTGAGAAAAATTATTTACACATAAAAATTAGAATCTAAGGCTTTCTCCCACCAGGAAAAAAATTTATTTTCAAAATTTCTATTATCATATCATATTACTAAATTAAGATTTTTATAAAAAAAATTATACTTAAAATGTGTAAACTTTATATATAAGATTGTATAAAAATTAATCTTATAAGACTGTAAAAATTAATTTAAGTTCGACATTGGAACTGCTCATCTGAATTAATTTTATAAAAATTGATGTAAAATAAGATAAAATAGAAGTTTCAAATTGTTTATTTGTTCGGAGTCTTCGGACCACAATACATGCAAGTTTTTATCATTTTATGATCCATCGGACAATCTAATATACATTTTATATATATGGAAAAAGACATATATAAAGTTATCACATTTATAAAAATCTTAAGTATAATTTGTTTCATAAAAATGTTAATCTAAGTATAATTTGTTTACATATTATACTTTAAATATATTGTGTAAATAAATCTTAATATAGTAATATGATATGATAATAGAAATTCTGAAAATAATTTACACATTTAGTAATATGATATGATAAAGTTTACAATCTTATATATAAAGTTTACACAATCTTATATATAAAGTTTAAATTTACACAGTCTTATATATAAAGTTTACACATTTGAAGTATAATTTGTTTCATAAAATTTTAATTTAGTAATATCATATGATAATAGAAATTCTGAAAATAATTTTTCCCTGGTGGGAGAAAGGCTTAGATCTTAATTTTTATGTGTAAATAATTTTTCTCACTTATTTCCTAACTATTTTCTAATTATTATTAATATTATTACTATTATAATAATTAAATAAATAAAAGTTGTTTTCAATTGAGTAACGTTAATAATCAAATAAAGTTAAGCAACTAGATGTTTAGTTATTTATCAAGTGGGGGTAATTTGGACATAAGAATTAAAATCATGTATTTAGTTTATTGCACAAAGTGTTGGTTTAGTTAAAAATGGTACCCACTTGTGAAAATATCAAATTAGCTTGTGGAAATATCAATTCCCTAAATATATTATTTTATTTACTGATATTATTAAAGGCTATGGCCAACTAAATCCCAAGATAAACTTTTTTAGATTAATAGTACTATGTAAATTTTGGTCAAATGGACAAGTTGCTGCCAGTTCTCCATTTGGAGTTATTTGCTAAAGTGACACAACACAATTAATAAACAAAGCAACACTATCCACAAACTTCTATCACTTACATGTGGTGTTAGTGAATTGCAAAATGAGTCACAACTTTCCAGATAAACCCATGTTCTAAGTTAAAGGAAAAGAACTCATCGATTCAGGCTTTTACTAATTATCACACACCGACAGAACCACACGGCTGAAACCTAACTGCTATGATGAATAGGCTCGCCGGTGATGACACGCACCTCCTCATTCCGGTGCATGAGTTTTCTGATCAGCACTGGACTTGTACCACGACGCTCGGAATTCATCAATCTGTCCATTTATGGGGTCTGAGTTGTTGTTTGACTCTACTAGATGATGTCTTTGGACAATTCATCTTTGTTGAGGTAACTTTCACTAAGGCGTGATCTCGCATTGCGGTCTTTCTAGAGACTTGACGCCTAGGTGTCACCTTGATAACCATGTCTCCAAGATATATGTCAAGTCTACAAGGTTTTGGATAAACTGTGATAGCAAATTCACATAAATCCCATTGATATTACTTTGCAAGAGTTTTGGTTTTTATGAGAACAGAAGTGAAGATTGAAGATGGGAGAACATACATCTTAGTAAACTGTTACCATATCTTTATATCAGTTTTCAACAAACTAAAATGGTAAGATATTATTATGCATTCATAATAATAACTATAACAGTATAAGCCATTAAGTTATGTTTAATTTTCTTCAACAACGGACAGAAATCCATACTGTTTCATTTGAATTTTAGGTGTGCGCCTAAAGCGCCAATGCGAACCCAGCCCCGGCCTCGGTGGGTGGTGCTTTGCACCATGTCATTAGGACCATTTTCAAGCTTTCCGTTTAGTATAATACTATTACTCATATACTAATATAGTAGTAAATAGTATTGTTTCTCTCCAATATGGGACTAAAGAAAACAACATAACACCACCTTTTCAAATTCCCAACTTTAGGCTTAATTAAGTAACACCATATAACTCCTACTTGAATCAAATAATATTGTTTCTTGTTCTTCACGAGAGACTATAAGATTACACCAAACATCTTTGAGGTTCTACATTGGATTAAAAAAAAAAGGGTATAACTTGCACTTTTGTAAAAAGCATAACGGTATTCTCGGCATTAAACCTTAATCTTGTTGCCAAATGCTTTAAAACATCTCTTCATAATCTCTGCATGTAAGCCCTTTTGAGTTTTTATCTGAACTGGATTAATATTTGTTGTTGCAGCAGCAGGAACAGTGTATTTTATTGCTAAATTATTGATTGAAAGAGTGGGAAAACTCTGAACAGAGGTATTTCAAGGCTCGTCGGGTTCTTCTGTGCTCAATCAGCAGCTCATAAAGATGATGATGATACCTTTAATGGATAGTTCCGATCCACCGAGGATATTAGTCGAGTTAAATACCTGTTGAAGAACTAGTCAGTCTCGTGTTATGTATTGTATTGTATTGTTTTCAGATATATAATAATTTGTTGTACCAGTCAGTAATACATATATAGTAACATTAATAATATAATTTTTTTTTTTAAAATGGAATATGGCTCAATCAGTCATGTGATTTTGAAAACTATGGTTTCTTGTGCGAGCATTCATTTACCCATTAATTGCGAGTTTGTTTGTATATGTTTAGAATACAAGGATGGATTTATTTTGATGAGAGTAGCTATGTGTGTAATGCTGTTTTGGAATTATGGAGTACATTAAAATAAAAAGGTTTTAAGTTATTGTAATGCTATTTTGGATATGTAATGCTATTGTTATGTACTCAACTGATTAATGAACATTGATTCATACATTAAGAATTTTTATTTTTATTTTTATTTATATAAAAAAATACATAGAATGTAATGCAAATTGATATAATAAATTCATTAATTTTTCACGAGTTCCGTACAAATACATATTACACCTTTATAAATTATAAAAATTTATAAAAGTATCACATATTTAGTTTACAAGCATGGATTCAAGTATTATATTTTAAGAGCAATGTTACTATCACATAAAAAGTATCACATAACTCTCACATACACACATATTGTGGGTCTCCGCCTGACATGCGGGATCTGCAGTATGTATGTGTGTATGTGAGAGTTATGTGAAGTAATTTATGTGATAATAGCATTATTTTTATTTTAACTCTAATATGAGCGGATATTATATATTCAAATTTGATTCGTATATCATTAAAATAAATAAAAACACAAGTATGAATATAATTCGATTAACTTTAATTTTAAATTTTAAATTATGAATAATATTACAGACACAAACTATTCTATAAATATTTTATAAACTGCTGATGTGATATACTCCACATCAGTATATTGATCAACAAATTGCTTCAATGTAGTTTTCAGTCTCACATAAAAAGTTAATGTGGAGTATGTCACATCAGCAGTTTGTAAAATATTTTGTATATGTAGCATTACTCTTAAATTATACTTTCGAACCATCTCCAAATCAATCTCAAGTCGAGGATATTTTCAAACCGATCTCGACGGCTCGCTTACGGCTGGTACTCGCCATAAGTTTGAGGGAAAAAAGTAGGTCCACTAATATATATATAGGGAAATGATCCATAGCAAACATTAGCTATGGGCTGTTTCCTCTAGCGGCGCGTTTTGACTGACCGCTAGAGGGAGTAGCGGCCAACATAAAAGAATTTGGCTTAATCAGGGACTTGAAATAATTATAATTTAAATTAAAAAAATATAGCTAATAAATACTCCATTTTCTTATTAATTGGTTCACAAATATAAAGAATTATAAAACGAGTAGTAGACTAATATAAAAAATAGTACTTGATTAGTTAATTTGGGAGTAGTAGTTGAATACGTAATTTGTTTGAGTAGAAATATAATATAAACTCAATCATTATTTCTTATATGGATTATCGATAATACTAATTAATAAAATAAGTACATATAAGAATAATTATTGATTATTGCCTTATAATTATTAATTATAAATAGGAAATAGTGATTGAGTTTATATTATATTCCTACTCAAATAAATTATGTATTCAACTACTACTCTCAAATTACCTAATCAAGTACTATTTATTATATTAATCTTTTACTCGTTTTATAATTCTTTATATTTGTGAACCAATTAATTAGAGAATGGAGTATTAATTAACAATATATTTTTTAATTTAAATTTCCTCTAGCTGGTTAGTCAAAACGATCGTGTTTTGACTGGCCGCGGCAGGAGATGGGTTAGCTGGATAGGAACTTGAATTTTTGCAGGTTATTTTAGCATTTTTGCAGGTTTTAATCTGAAAGTTGTGCCCAAATAGGTGATATTAAAAAAGTTAAACTACAAATAGTTGAAAGGGAAAAATAAAATTGAACGATTGTGGCTGCTAGGATTCGAGCCCAGGTCTCCACGGCCACAACGTGGAATTCTTACCACTAAACTACAGCCACTCTGATATTAATTAAAGTTCTAAATAAAACAAATAGATTAATTTAGAAGGAAAAAAGTCATAAAAATTAGAATTTGAAATTAGAATTGTTACAAGTCATAATAGGGATGATTTGTCATTTAGATTATATGTATGTAAAAAAGTCGGTAAACCAACTGTTGTAAAGAGTTTACTCTATAATAAATGTGATAATGATAAAATAACAAAACAAAGAGACTTTATAAGATGCATATTATACAAAGTCAAAATATTTATTGTCCATAGTAAGAAAGAAGACCATTTAACGTATTTCTACCCTTGAGTTGAATCACAATCATCAATTAGTGACTCCTATCAAAGTAAATTTGATTGAGACACAAAAATATTTTTTCGATGACAAGAATATTAACGGACACTTTAAATAAGGTTGATATTTAGTAGGATGATGAACATTTTAAGCACAATGGGTGGAGGGAAGCAAAACGTAGCTTTTAATGATAAGGATATTAGAATGTAGTTAAGAATTTAAGGCGTGATTCGAAAGATTAATATGATGCACACGTTGTAGTCAATTATTTGAAAAAAATTTGAATCCGGAAGTGCGAGTAAATTTTTTCCGGCGTGAAACCACGTGATAACAATCGCTAATGTGGGATGTAAAGTGTCTATTTACAAAGTGTAAGATACAAAAGGCAAAATAAAGGTAAACTAGAGGATATAAAATGCATTTAACTCGAAAACAATAAAGCTTTTTTATCCATTTCTCTTTCTTTCTTGATTATTGGATCCAAAATAAATGTGGTTGAATTTAATATAGGATATGATAATATTACCTATAGAAGAGTTTTGGTAATTAGGGTTTCTTTACGGTACTAACCTAGTAGGCATTTAATTTTAATTGGGTACTTGTTCTCTATGTTGGGTAGCAAATTGAGTTCGCTTTGGGTTACGGTATTTAACTAGTACTAATTTTACACTTTACTCCATTATATATACTAGTTTTCCGGCACACACTCACGTGTGTTAATTACTTTTAAATAACTAAAAATAATAAATTATCCTTACTAGAGCAAGGGGTGTAGTTTCTCATTTCTAAATTCAAGGATATTTTGAATAACTCTTAATTTTAATTGAACCTCTCTTGAGTGCAAGAGAGAGCTTAAGGCAAAAGTTTACAAGCAACTTTGTCAATGGCATAGCCAGGAAGGGACGGGAGGGGGCCATGGGCGCTTAAGGCATAAAGTTTAGAGTCATGCTACTATCACATAACGCTCACATACAGCTGATGTGACAGTATATAATTTGTTCTTGACATGACACATTTAACTAAAAAATAAATCACATACTGCTACCTCGCAGTATGTGAGCATTATGTTACTTATTTTATGTGATAGTAGCATTATTCTAAAATTTACAAGCAACTTTGTCAATGGCATAGCCAGGAAGGGATGGGAGGGGCCCATGGGCCCCCTATCCCTACCCCTACCCCTACCCCTACCCCTACCCCTATCTATTTATAATATAATATATAAATCTTTTTTATTAATATTGATATCGACCCCTCCCTCATTGTATACATATTATTAATAGTGAACTCATATTTTGAGAATATAAATATATTGATTTAAAAACATTTTGTATCTCTCAAGTTTACCGCATTTTATAATTCAAAACGTGACACTTTGCATCTCACACTTTTAGCGAATTGACACATAACACCATTCAACCCAAAATTCGTCACTTTTAAACACTAACTCCATCACTTTTACCGACGGATATTGGGCCGGACGGTGTTACGTGTCAGTTTGCTAAAAGTGCGGTATGTAAAGTGTCACGTTTTGAAGTATATGATGCAATGCGCAAAATGGGATACACTTCGGGAACGCAAAGTGCATTTAACTCAAATTTATACTATATTATGCCTAAAATAATATATAAAGTTTGTTTCCAAGGTTCAATACATTTCAAAGGCAAGTAAATAAGGTTAATATTGAAAATTAACTTGGCTTGAAAGTTAAATAAAGATGAATATTATGGCTATTATTAGGCGTCTCAAATTTGGTCTCTCAAATTATCTTAAATATACATATTATCATTGTATTGGTATATAATGAAATTCTTAAGATCCACGATGGTATTGAACAAATATAATGATGATACATATATTTGAGACACTTAGACACACTTGAAAATTTTGTGACCCCTAACTTTACTCTAATATTAAAATGTTTTTTGATATAGATGAATTCATATGTATGCTAAAATCAAAAATATATAAATTATGTTTCTCCATTCCTTTTGAAGCCCCATATCGTAAAGCACCATTATGCGCACTCAGAATAAAAAGAGTCAATTTCCACAATTAGTATATAAATTAGAGATATCAGCTAATATGTGGGCCTTACATGTGAAAATATCAAAAAAATGACTGTGAAAATATAGGTTACCGAAAAATATAAAGAACGATAATAGGAACGTGGAGAGAATTATGTATAGATAAAAATTAATATTACTTTTTTTTTACTATATAAATATACCATAAGTTATGATAAAATTATGGGATTGAGGTTATATACTTTCGTTTTGTATAGGTCTAAATATGAATTAATGTCCTAAACTTTTAATTTTTTTTACTTTGAGGATTGTCTTCTCAATTTTTTCTAATAGGAGATTAAACTTTTAATTTTTTTTCACTTTGAGGATTGTCTTCTTAATTTTTTCAATTAGAAAATTAAAATTTTAATTTTTTATAATTACGTCTAATTGATAGTGTCACGTCAGAAACTTGATAGCACATGACAACAACACGTGACTAAAAAATATTTATGTGTAATATTGAGTCTCATTTTAACATTTATTCAATTAATTTTTTATACCAAAAAGAGTCGTTATTAATTTAAAGTATATTATTATTATTATTATTTTAATATAAAACAATTATTAATTTTTTAAAGTAAATTTAATGATAATTTTACCCTTTTTAGTAAATTTTCCGAATTCCAAATGTACAGAAAAATCAACAAAAATAGATAATAAAATAAATAAATAAGGATATTTGACTCTACAATGTCCAGTAACTCCAGCTTAAAGAAAAACCTAATGGGATCCTTCCTTCTGAATCAAACTACTGAACCCATTTTAATTCAAGGAAAAAGAACAGTATGATCACTTTCAACCTTCCTAATCCAAAGTCCAAACTAGTTGAACTGAATCCAAGAGAAAAAAGGAAAAAACAAAAGTTAGGGTATTCAAAGGGAATCCAACAAATTGAAAGTAGTTCATCTTCTTCTTCAATCTCTATCTATCTGCTCTAAGGGCCGCGCAAACTTGAATTAAACTCAGAATCATTATTTAACTCACCTATGCATCCTCTTCCTCCTCGATCTCCACCAATATTTTCTTGCATGCTTCGTAGCACATGAAAGAAATCCCAGCAGCAGGAACCAACTTCACGCAGCTGGGGCCGAGCCCTTTATACAAACCCTGGAACCCTTCGCGTTCAAGAATGCTGGCAAGAGCATGGAGCACATTCTTGTATACTTGTCTTCCGCTGACTGCCCCGACCTGCATGTGTTTGCGTGCTACCTCGAGAGGAAACGTAGCGCTACTCGATATTGCACCAGCCGCAGATCCAATCAAAAGGGTTTCTATGTTGCCGATTTTCTCTTGCTTGAAAATTTTCCGGTAAGCTTTGCGCAAGGTGTCATAAGCAAAGTAATTGCTTGCAGCATATGGAATCACTCCGATAAGACTAGGGGTGAGACCACGGTAAAGTTCCCTAGGTCCCCCTTCTTTCACTATTTTTATAAATGCATCAAATAAACCATCATAGACACCCCTCTGCAAATTTGAAAATTAAATATATTACAATTACATCTTTCTATAGCAATTGTCAAGTTTAAAAGTTCATCCCTGGTTTTCCCCTAAACTTTACCTGTATGGTTAACCGAGTCTTGACTAATTCAAGAGGATATGTAACCAAGGTGGAGCTAACTCCGGCACAGGCTCCTGCCACGAGGGAGGCAGGGATGGGGAGCTTGGACTGTTCCCCAGGTTTGGGAGACAGGTTCTTGTTGACTGTGTCATATGCAAATAGCTGCAATAGAGAAGAACAAATAGATACATAAACAACACAAATAATATAAAATGAATCTGCTGCAATAAGAGTAAATTTAAATTCCTATACAATATCAGATAAACAAAGATGGAATTCAAAGATTAACGGACCAAATAATTATTGTTGATATGTTTATAGACAATCCATGCAAGCACTTGTAACATATTAAAGAGAAAGTAAGGAATTTTAACAGAAAGAAAAGAGATTGCACTACAAGGAAGAGAAGTTTGCAACAATAATGCCTTTGAACAAATATGTTTCATCAATGAACATTTATTTCTGTTAACAAGGCAGACCATTTGCTGACAGCAAAAAGAAGTGCAAGCTTGCTCAATGAAACACGTACAAGCTCAACCAATAAATCAATTCATATCTATAACTACAAATCAAAAAAGTAAAAGTGATCTTGATTGGTAAGGTATACGGTAGGGGTAGGTTTCTTCGAATAGCTTAGTTGGTGCGAAATACGGTTATTTGAACGTGGTATGTTGGGAATAACTTTCTAAAAAATTATAGTTAAACTAGTTGAGTTACAGTTCAAAATAGTTGAGTTGTTTCTAAGCGTAGTGTCACAAAAGGAGCATTTTCATCGACACTACGCCATATTATCGCTTACTTGATACCCACAAGAAGCTCATTTGGCTACATTTTGGCATTCCCTAGAATCGTCTTTTATATATCAAAGTTTCCATGTATCTAAATACACATGTGATACATATATATGCTTAGTCAAGCACAATTTTCTATTCAGAAGGACTATGGAATATTGGAATTCAATATCATGCTTTTGAAATACATGACGCTGATTTACATATTTTGGGGTACCATTCTTATTAATAGGGATGGAACAAATTTAAGTGGCCAAATTTGAGACGACAAAATTGGTTATTTATGGCATTACTAAAACCATAGGAGGATTTAATTCTCCTAGAGGATAGGAAGTAGGGTGTTAACTTTCACATGTTCTCAAGATCAGCATGAATAGAAGTAAACGTTTTCGTGAGCACAAATTATAAAAGTAATCCATCAAATTGTAAAATGAGATCAATGGGTAATCAAACAGATCTGAAGTATACCCAGCTCAAAGCATCATTCATGCTACGCTTGGATTGGATGAATGAAATTAGTGAAAGAATGGAATGGAGAGAGAAATGATTAATGAATAAAATTAACAAATTTGGTAGGACTAAAAATAGTTAATTCCATTCATATGGAACAACCAAACACACTTTTATTCATTCCATATTATTGAGCATTGCATTCCCACTTTGATTCTTGTAATCCAAATGTAGCATAAGATCATAATTACATATATTGATGACAACAACACTTGGAAGCTATCCAAATATGTCAACAATTATTGTTCTAAATCAATTATTAAGCAAATTTTAAAATAGTATAAAATGTGGAAAATCTAAAAGAAGGATAATGGCCATATACAATAGATTACTACTAAAAAGAAACAACAGACTTGAAACGATGCTCACATAGACAAAAGTACATTAAAATTAGTAATAAAGTAACAAAGGATAAAAATATGGTATTTAGATCATAATAATGATCACAACTGTTATTATGCGACAAATAAATACATTGAAGCATACTTATAATGCATAAATTTTCAAAGAAAAAGAAATTTTCAAACAGTATATGCATTATATAAGTGATGGAAAGCATGGACTTAAATCAAGTTTAACAATTCAATTAATTCCACAGAACCTTAAACCCAGATGATTCTGCTCCATTTTCTTTAAAAGCCTAAATGAATTTGCTACAGTGGTTTACCAGCTTCAAGTCATAACTTATGAGTTTTCCACTTGCCTAACTATCCTCCACTGGAACAAGTTACCAATAAAACAGGATCAAATACACAAAGAGAAAGGGATAGTAGAGACGTCAGTAGTAGAATTCAAGAAGGATGAAAGAAGTGGCTTCCAAGATATCGTGTAATTGCCTTTTACTGTTAATTGAAAGGAGATCAGGCACCCACAGAGCTGGATAGAAAAAAAGGTAGCAAATGAAAACTTTGAGCATGGTCGACAATCAAATGTTATTATGGGCAGTGGCAGGGTAGAACAAAAAAAACCCGATGAGAGGGAAACAAAAAAACACCAACAAGGAAGGTTTTGCTGCATATTAAATATCATTACGTACCACTGACAATCCGAGGATGGAAGATGACCAGAGTGATGCGTCTACTACTTGAGCAGGTATGATGATATAATGGAATGGTGACGCAATGGTCCAGATGAGCTAAGGTCCCTAACTCTACAAGTAAATCAGCATGGAAAATTTTGTAATCGATTCAATTTTCTTCTTGGAAATGCATTTTTATGGGGAGTTAGTGGAGAGATAGAGAGTACTATTGTCAGTTATTCAATGAACAATCAAATGCTGCCTGGAGACATATCACATGGAACACAGAACAGACAAAAAAGACCTATATGCTTTCTTAATGAGGTGTGTATTACATGTAGGAATGCATAAAAAGGAATTGTTAAAACACTAGGGTGTCAAACATGAGGGTGGATTCCAATTAACCTGGAGGTCAATAAATACTACCAGCCTCAGACTAGAGATATAAGCAAGTTGGGATTAAGTTTGTTGTATGTGGCTACACAAATTGACTTTTTGCATAGCCTTTTTAGTGTTTTAAAGCCGTTTCATGTTTCTTTCGATATCCCAAAACTACAATAAATAATCAAAAATGTTATATGCACTGTAACATGCATCCCAAAACGTATTAGCGCTCTGGAATCTATTGAACCAAATCATTATCTTACTACAGCTATTTGGAAAAAGGAAAAGTAGATGAACTAACTAGAGTGGATTTTGAGGGTCCAAGCAGAAACATCAAAATAAATATACGAATGACAACCAAAAGAAAAATATAATGTAGTTCAAGAATCACTTTCGAAGTTCATATTCTCAAACAATCAACGGAAGAGGATACCAATTAAACAAAAAGCTTTTGGTTTTAGTTTTTGATAATAAAACTGCATTCAGTACATTGATTGTTGAAATCAGGCTTAATAGGAAGCTATATAACATGGGAAATAAATAGAGCATACCATGCATAAAACAGATTGATGTGTTTAACACAATTTGCTATCTATGGAAAAAATAGTTTAATTCAAATGACTTGTTTTAGAAAATTAACTCATTTATTAAAAATAAGAATAAAAAAACCATTAGTATATGCAAGATGGAACTAACTGAAAATTCTATTCTATTTCTGAAAAGAAAATTCAATCACAAAACTATTGACATTCAAAAATATCATCCTACATTTCTGGTTTCACCAGTCTTCATCAATATGGTATCCTCAACATTTGAAGCCTAGCTCTACAATTAAGAGAAAAATTCACATATGAACGTGGATTGTTCAAGTGAAACCATATATACTATCAAAGCAATACTGCATGGAGTAATCCCTTATTCATCAACTAAAAATTTTCAGCATACAATGCAGTAAGTTGGTAATCATAATGCCAGAAAAAATCAAACAAACAAATGCATAATGGATACCATCACAAAATAGTCAAAATGAAAGTAGTGTCGGAAAAAAGATGACAGCAAAAACCAGTACCAAAAGACCCCAACCTCACGGTCATGATGCATAACAGGAAAAGGCTTATAAAGAACAATGGCAACTATTTGCAGAAACCCCATCCTAAATGAAACCAACTTACTGCTTACTGATTCCAACAAATAACATCTTATGCTTTACAAGGACAATAAATCAAATTAAAAGTGATTACCGTCTCTAATAGGCAAAATAAATAAAACTTACTAAAGAGACAAATCAAATTCTTTTAAAGAAAAGACATAAAACTAGTTAAAAAAACAGACATTATCTTTACCTCTATAGCTTTGCTCGGTGCAACTCGAATAACATTAATCAGATTGCCCCTAAACAATCCTTTCCAACCATCAGTTTGCATAATATTGTTAAACACTTCAGTACTTGAATGCCCACTACTACCAACCATCAAATGAGTCCTAATTGTCTCCAATGGAGCAACTGCTGTCCTTGAAAATGCCCCAGCAATGGCACCACTTACCAACCTCCTCAATGAAGGATTAGCAATCTTGACCTTAAATTTAACCCCACCCTTCTTCTTCTTCACAATCCCCTCCTCTGTTATCTCCTCTGAAACACCAACAATCTGTGAACTCCCAGGTGAAGATACATACTTCACAAATAAATCAGTGTATGGTAACTTCAAGCCACCATTGCCATTGTTATCCCTGGGATTGGGGGAAGTGGCACCAAAACCCATACCACCCACTTGACCAACGCTAGCAAATAAGCCTCCATGGTGAAATTTACCATCTTCAAGACTCCATTGAAATCCCAATTGAGAAGAACCAGAGAACAACCCATCTCCTTTACACTCTAAAACTTGCATATCTCTTCTACCCATTAACCAAAACCTTTCAAATAACCCTTCTTAGGTCTAAAAACAAATACTAATATAAGAATTTATGTTTCCGAGCAATTTGGGGGAGCAAAAGAAGGAAAAGATTCAATTTTTGCCAAATGGGTATTCAAAGAATCCATTTTTGGCAATTGGGTATTACATAAAATTGATGAAAAAATTCGATATTTTCAAGAGAATAAAGCAAGAAGAGTTGATGTTGGGTATGTGAGAGATATTCGAGACTATCAAGAGAGAGGGTTTGGTGAGGTCTGAGGAGAGAGAAAACGAGAAACAGGTGCGCCACCGGTTTCCCTTTCAGCCCCAGCAGCAAGAGAGAGCGGCCTGTGAAGACTCATTTATACCTCTCAAAATCGGGATAATTGACTTTTTTACGACTGTAGCAGGGTCTAGGGCCCAATTTTATTTTTAATCGATTTTTTTTTTTTTTTTTTGTTACAATCGTATAATTATATTTTCAAAAATTATAAAATAATTTTTTGTATAATTATCGTGCAACAAAACGAACGAAAATACTAATGTGTATATGGAATTTTGAAATATTAATAATAAATTTAGTTAGTTCAAAATAATAATAATAATAATAATTTTAAAATAATAATATAAATACATTAATTTTATATAAATATATTTGTAAAAATTATTATTATTTTAAAATTATTATTATTATTAAAAATAATAATATAAATTCAGTAATATTATATAAATACATTTGTAAAAAATATTATTATTTAAAAATTATTATTATTATTATTATTCAGAAATTATTTTTATTAATAACTTATCAGTACATCATTTTAGTAAAATATACTTCATTTTGTCTCTACAAGGGGTTTATTTATCTTATATTACAATTATATAAATAAATAAATAAATAAAACACCTGATATTGTTTTCTCTTTGACAGAGCCCAATTCTTCTTCATCAATGGCATTCACATTCCCATTGCAACAATCGCCATTGACCTTGACCTTGACCTTGACCTTTCGCTTTCTCTTCGTTTTCACATAGAAATTCAAAAACATAAACAAAATTGCACCATTTAGTACTGAATTCAAAACCCAGGCATCCATTGCACCCGCCTTTAATAAAATGCAGCAAAAGCACCCCAATATGGCAAATTAAATTACAGCTCAGAATCAAGATTAGTAGGGAGTTCGAATCTGTATGTGTGATTGAAGTGGGTGTTATGATCTGATGTGGTGTTTGCTTGGGGTTAATGGTTTGGGGGTTTTTGGATCTTGGTGGTTAGCTCTCTGGAATCTGGGTTCGAACTTGGTTGCGTCCTATGATTCCGGTGGTAATTGTTTTGGGTTATATCATTCCGAGCTAGATATTATGTGTTGTCTACTTATTTTTTAATGTCTTGATTGGATGTTTTCGTTTTTTCTCTAGGTTCCGGCGTCTTCACCGGTGTTTTGCATTGAAAATCATGTGCGATTTAACTAAGCTCAACATCTGATTTTGTTTTATAGCTGGATTCCTGGGTTCTGCTGTGTTATGTCCAAATTAGTTCGAATTGAGGATACTGTTCGAATAATTTGGTGTTCTTGGCTCTTGGGTGGTCTGACTGTGAATGGTCGTCCTTATTTGGCTTGACTGATCCAGTGATAGGGTATGTTAAAAGAGAGCTTTCAAGATTGCAGAGGTGCAAATTAATAAAAAGAGTCTTCAGTACCGATTGATATTGGATGCGAATTTCGCCACTAGATTAAAGGATAGGGGCAAAACTACGTAAAAATTTTGGTATGATTTTCTATTCTATTCTTTTCTATTTTGTTTTTATATTTCTGGATATTTTGCTCTGCTCACGATTGAAGATATACTAATCCAGACACTAATAATAATTGACGAAGAACATAAGCTAAAACAGAGACAATCAAGCAGACATGCATAAATGTTTGATTTAAACATGTTACAGAAAAAATTAAAAAGATTTTATTTTTATCACTTTTAGCTTAAACACTTATTCACCCCTCTAAGTGTGCCTATTTACATAATTGCAACATACAATAAAGAAATTTAAATTCTATTTATAATTGAATTGTTTGAATATTTGTGATTTGGGATGAATTTGGGATTGGGCTTCGTTCTCAAATAAGAAGTCTCTCTCCTTTAAATTATAATTTAAATAAGTACTCCTTTTGTTATATATTCTTTTTAATTTATAAAAATTTAAAATTTAAATGTGATAATTTATTTTGATACATATATGGTATCAATTAGTATTATTTTGGATTTTTTTTAATTTATTCATTTTTTTGTTAAACATTAGTTGGTATAAATTTTAATCTTATATTTTTATAACATACGATATTAAGTTAGTTTTTTTTTAAATAAGTCAATTATATCTGGCTACGATCAAACCACTTAAACTAATGGCGGGTTGGAAATTAAATTTGGTGGGACGTCAAATTAAAGTTGGTGGGGATGTGTAAACTCAATTAGTTTAGGGGCCGAGTTATGAGGAGAGTGAAACTTGATATAACAAAAGTGTATTTAACTTTTTTTTATTGTACAGTTTTTTCTTTTATATTTGAGCCAACCAATAGAAAATGTCGAGAGGATATATTATGCTCTTGTCTTGACGCGTGCACACTGTTTTATATGTACAAGTTATATTCAGAAAGCAAAAAATTGAATTTATAAAACATTTGAAACTTCATCTTATATATTTTAATATATTCAAATGTTATATTATTTGTTGTACTATATATTTATATACGGTCAGACTCTTCAGCGAACTATAGGGAGCGAACTAAAAATGAACCGGCTATAGGGACTGTTTTTTCGGTAGCTATAGCATAAAAAATCGGTTTTCTATACTATAACGACGGAAAAAAATCGTCGTTATAGCCGGTTCGCTCTATGGTTCGCTAGAGAGACGGACTCATATATATATATATATATATATATAAATAACTTTTAAAATTTAAATTACTTCCATCACGTTTTAAAATTTATATCAAACACGCAGAAAACATGTTACAAATAATGCGACACAAAAGTAGCATGTTTTTCCTTTTATGAAACAAATGGGGAATAGAGCTTTAAATAGTGTAAGAGTCACAACTCACAAGTGTACCACTAGTTCATTTTCATGGATTTGTTGGCTGATTTGATATGTCACTTGAGTTTGGTGGGTGGGTGGGTGCGTGGGTGGGTGGGGTATATGCATGGGCAAGTCAATCCTTAGGAGGCTGCTTAGTTTTTTCTTCATTAGGCAGCTTAGTTTAGTTTGAGAAAAGCATGTGGTAGTGAAGTTACATATTGGCATGTTTGTATCATGCTATCTTAATAATCGATTACAAGTTCATGTGATTAGTCAAAAGGGTACAACAAAGGAAGGAGGAGGGATCTTGTCAATCAGGTCTTAATTTAGTAGTTAAAATTGAGATATTATAATATTTAGGTTTTAAGTTCGATTCTTACTTTGGTGAATTTAATTATTCCTTTATATGAAACTTGTTTTCTCTTTATATGAGATTTGTTTGGTTATGAGTTTGTTTTTTTATCTTTTAGCGATGCTTGATTGGTTCTTGACATTATATGGCAGTGATGTTTGATTGGTTCTTGACATTATATAGTGATGATATACTTGATTATGAAATTATAGTGTATTATAAGGAAACGGGAATTAGTATTATAGTTTTCTAAGAAAACAATATCATCATTTTACGTACTATAATTAAATAAACAAGAAGATCATCTTACATACTATTGGACGTGTGGGCAATTTATTCTAACCTTGTTTCCTCATTTCTTCGCTCACTCATTAAAATTCAATGGAATTGGACATTCCAACCCTTTTAGAGGAATGCCATCCAACCAAAACACACCTAATAGTGAAAGCAAAAAGGTTGAGCTGTAATGTGAACCCAACAACATTAAGGACCTTGTAAAACAAGTCAATCAACGTCGTCTATGACTATGCTACTCTCTGCTTTAGACCCAAATATCATAAATTATTGCATGGACACTATTCCCTCCGGTCAAAACGTGTACAAGGGCCCATATCATATCTTGACTTATAAGGTGTACGGACCATCAGATTATATCAATTTTTAATTTTTCTCCTTATATTTTAATGTAAGACTTTATTATCACGCGGTAACTCCACAATCTCTCTCTTTATATTGATACCAAACTCCCTCTTGAACTTTCAACAATACTCTTTTGAGTTTATCCGATTCCTCTACCAAGCTCATCTTCTATCCGACAAACATATCTCTCACATCTTTTGTTTGGTTTATTAAGAATCTCCCTGAGAATAGTTCACCAATTGCTCAAAGAGTACATAATTCACCAACATCAACAACTCATTGAGCCTGTCCCATCATGTTAGGATATTTCACATAAATATCATATTAGATAAATTTAAGAGTGTACACGAGTTAATAAGTATAGTGAAACTTCAATCTAATATGTTAATATTTTGGGTAAGAAGGTGATCCAACATACTGGTTGGGTCAGTTTACACAGTTGTGCGCTATATTAGTGTAATGATTGATGTGGAATGATGGATTGTACAATTTCACTATAAGTGGTATTAGAGCCAAGTTTGATGGGCCCAAATATCAGGTTGGTACTATTCACGGTGGAGTCATTCGCAGGTCACGTGTTGAAGACTAAGATAGTTAAAGTCGAGCATGACTCTTAAAATACTCAAAGAAAGTGTGCTCAATGATGTGACTACTCTTATGTATAATAGTTGTGATGAGTATTCAAATGGAAGGTGAAAATTGTTAAGATATTTCACACTATGGGTTAATAAATATGATAGAACCTACTAGATTAACCTTTGGATAATAAAGCGATCTAACATATTTATTGAGTCAGTCTACATAAACTCACACTTTTCAATCTCTTGTCAAGAGCCAATCAAAAACATATGCGAGAGTCCACGTTAACTCAATAAATTATATTGTCCATCAATTAATCCATAACCATACTTAGCCCCAACATGTTTTGCATGCAAGACATCAAAATCCTTCTTTCTTTGATCTTCTATTAACTTAGCTGAAGAATACACCTATAAAAATATTACAAATTGTATGATTTTTCTCATTTGATCAAAAAGTAAACTCGGACTTGTGCGCAAGATCCATTAAAAAAAGAGGGAAAAAAAGGAAACTGATATTTCCGTATGAAAACCGTCGCTATAGAACCTATAGCGACGATTTTTACTGTCGCTATTTATCTATAGCGACACTTTTCATATGAACATATCAATTTTCAAAAAAAAATCCTCTTACAATAAAGAGAATCAACTTTATTGGCATAGCCTTTTAATAATTAATAATGACAAGCTTGCAATACAAGGGGAAAAAACTTAAAACAAACAGGAGAAATGATGAATGGTCATCATAAGTATAAGAAGGAATGCTATATTAGAATCGTCAGATATTCTTGGTCTAGCAAACTCTATTGTACTTATTTAAATTCTAAGAGAATTACTAACTATAAGAATCACTCTAACCTGCCGCCCATGTAGCATACTTCGTTCTCGTATATGCCTCATAAAGCACAACGATGCGTTCCCAGGTACCATTGAGCTATACACAAAACAAAATTGCTTCTTACTTCTTAGGATGGTTATTGAGTTTGTAAGGCACTTGCACTAGTGTTCTCAAATTGATTATGCCGCGCTTGGAAATAGGGATGAAGATAATGGACTCCTTGGAGGTAAAAAGGCGTTTGCATCTCTATCAGCCGTGAAACCTACAAACAAACAAAAGCATATTTGTTAGACAAGGTCTGAGTTCTGCAACCATAACCAACACTCGATACATTACACAATATTATTATTATCAGTCTAAAGATGTAACCAACTAGAGGGAATTAATTCTTCACAGTTTGTTAGGAATACACCGAATAATATTGCTTCAGCTGAGTAGGAGGATATGATGTTTCTGTGCAAGGTTAATTCAATTTAGGCAGGCAGCTACAGATTCAAGATATGGAAAAATATATATATAACTTTAATTAAAGTTATTGTGCATGCATTGTTTTTGCTTCGCTTTCTTACCTAATTTTCATCTAAAGAGATGCTCATGTCTAGATGTTTCAACTTTATATATGGGGGCATCATTTAACTACTAAAGCTGCATGTCCAGCATCCACATTAGGACTTTTGATTGGCCCTTCAGTATTTAAAATTCAAAGAACCATATACCATGGATTCCAATATCTGTGGACTGTATAGGATGAGTGAAGATTTCAAATTGTTCTTGCATATTTTAAGCTGGGGTCAGTATCTTGAAGAAACAGAACCAAGATTTTTATTTGCTGTGTTCCTTCAGGAATGGAAGGGGTTTTGTTTACTGTCGATTTGCCTCTCCAAGCTCCCAAGTGGGGGCTAATTACACAAGATTTTTCCATTTCATTAAGTTGCAGCTTATCCTATTTTTTCCTATTGACAAAATAAAACAAAACTAAAATTTCAACTTCATACAGTCAAGGGTCAGGATATCGATTTTCATAAAAATTGACAAATTTGTAAAGTCTCGATTCTGAAAAATCACAAAAAAATCATAGTAACATATAAAAAAATGGTTACTAAATGAATTATGATGACAAACTTGAGGAGATGGCATCATTTTGAACTCCTATCAATAAAACGAGGTCTCTCTCTTTTTGTTGAACAAAAAAGAAATTTCAAATGGGATTCTTTTTCTGGAACAGAGGGGCTGTTAGAATTGTTCAGCCAACCCTTTGATACTAAAGTATTTGGAGGGATCAACTATTTTATAAATGAAAAACTAAGAATCCCAAAAAAAAATATTATACATAAATACTATTTGTAGTTTTAGTAAGAGAGCAGATTTTGGTTAGGTGATGCTGTCTTTGCAAAGAAACAGGGAAAAGTATAGATTATCTGTGAGTCATTTCTCTTTAGTGCGTCAGTTATGGAATGTTATGTTGTCCCTCTTTGGTCGTTCCTCTGTTATGACACAGACTCTTGTTGAATTGATGACTAGCTGGAGGGGTATTAGAGAGGGAAAACATTTGAGAACAAAGGTGGTTAGTTTTATTAGCTTTATATGGATGCTTATAGCTTTATACGGATGTTTTATATTAAGCCACTACATATACTAAGCTAGGCGATTTGATTTTTAAGTACATTAAAAGATATACTAAAGGCCCTGAAGATCATCTAATCCATTCTCCTCGTAGATTTTTAATCTATGATAAATAGCCATTCATTAAAAACTATTAAAATATATCCTCTCAAGATCCAGCCCTTACAATCTGTATACCACACAAGTTTCTGAACACGACAGAAAACTACCAACTAATACAACAGCTGTCTCCTTTCTTATTGCAGTAATTATGTATATTGTTTTAATTGTTTTCTGCGTGCACGCATCAGTGAGGAAGAGAAAGAGAGAGAGTTTCACAAGAGTAAATATCTCGATTCCAACGGGGATACACTTACAGCTCGACGGAAGGCAAACATCTCCTCTTGACCAGACAGCATTGAAACAATTCCAGTTGGCGTACCTCCTGAACTTACATTGCCCTCTGCCAATACATCTCGTCTGAGTTTTGCACCTTCAGTCTCTGTCTCAAACTGGAAGCTGAAAACAGGAGAGTACAAAACAATCAGATAAATAGTGGAACTTTCTAAATAATGCAAACAAAGATGATAACTTTTAACCAAAGGGAAGCTAATGGAAAGTGTATAGTCAAATAGATGAAAAAAATCCTTAACTCCTACGAGGTTGTTGACGTGTAGTGTCCTCAGAAACACGTATTACAATTCTTAAGGGTATGAATTTCAAATTTATTTTATTCAAGTTAAATCTTTCCAGCTGTGAACAAAGGGTCCCTTATCAACAACTATAAAAGAATTAAAAGTCCCACTATGACACTTACGTCTCCAAATCAAAAAGTGTTCCATCTTCAGTTCCCTGAAAAAGATCATCAATAGAAGAAGCTGCAGTACACAATAGGCAGCAATGATGATTGTACAATTCATCAATGAGGGTGATAAACCTGCGTGCCTGAAAAATATGAAAAACATTAACTTTATATATTATCCTACCAGTTCGCACAAACAAGAATAGCTCATATGTATAAGATAATGTCCACTTTATTCGTAAGCAATAAATGCAGCTTCAGAAACAAATAAACACACACACACATACATATAATGCATATCAAGTTTGCCATGTTGTGTATCCAATTAACTTGCAGTTGCATTGATCAACTATTTCTTTCTAGTTTGGTTAGATAACCCGTACTTTTCAATTACATGGGGGTGGCTATGAATAGAAGTGTTCCAGATATGGAAGGCAAAATTAATGCTGAATCACCAGTTGCCTTAAAAGGTCAAGCTGTCAGAGGGTGAACCTAACCATGTATATCATGTTCTACTCTCCCTCTTATGTATGACCTGCTTTGACATGTTGAGAGACATAACACTTTACATAACGGTAGAACCAAGTGCATTTCAAAAACTTGGACCCGAGACCATGAAACACAAAGCTTTAAACCATGCAGAGTCACCATTAGCTTGAAAAGAAAATGTTGCTATAGAATCAGCAAAGTCAATCGTGCCATAAGAATCGTAATAAGATCTAAAGCCAATCTTGGATCACAACGGTTTCACTCAAATTTGAGTTGATTGAAAATGTTTCAACAAGTTGCGAAATTTAGAGTCCACTTCAGTTATATCATCCTCAGCAAATAAGTGGGAGAATGCCTTGGAGAATTTGGAACAGGATATCTTACCCAGGCCAATATTTAATAATTTTCTTGTTGTTCTAGAATTCAATATGGTTCAGAGGATTGGAATCCACTTTGATTCAAGATCATATTTTGTTTTACCCGAGCTTATACAAGGTAACTCAAAGTGGTGAGGCAGTGTAAAATTCAGGGCTGGTCTGACTTGGCATGGGAATCAGGGTATATTAAGGAGTTTCTTTTCTTGAAGAAGTTGATGGAGACTACTAAGATGTAAGTGAGATCCCCGGTTCGGAAGTCGCACATAAAAATAAAAAAAAAATGATTTGGATGGGACTATTATGAGATATTAAGCGAGTTTAGCATCAGAAGTCGTGAATTAAATGGATGAAAGAGGGAATACAAATATGTTTCTTGGTCACCAGTGGTAAAAGGAAGAGGTATACTTTTCTTTTTTTGGATAAGTAGTAAAAGGAATAGGTATACTATTAATGAGGGAGGGAGGGAGGGAGGGAGCGAATGGGAGGAAGGGAAATTAAAAGTTCGTACATATAAAAAGAGAAACAAAAAAAAAGGTCGGCCAGAGAACACACACACATATAACTTTAGCATTTATGGAGAACTGGGACAAGGTGAATGCAACCCTTGATATTTTGAGGCAAATACAAAAAGAGGATTACAAGTCCCTCAAAGCACTTAATACCGCTCTTCAAGCCCTTTTTGGCTGATTGTATTGATATGCCATAGGATGTTAGTGAGAATAAAGAAGAACAAGAACCTTTGCATGTTGATGTTCAAGCGGATCATAATGAAGCGAAAGTTGAGGATGATGAAAAACTAAAGATCCAAAGTTAACTCCCAATAAAGACATGGAACTTCTAGAGCTACTCGAGATTGACTACAAGGCTGAAGACAAAAAAGAAGCTAAAAGTTGTAGTGAAATATGTTGGCTTCTCTTTTCAGATGGTGCATTCAAGTCCCAACTGCCTTAAAATTCTCTCATTGTTATTCCCAAAAAGTTTGCTCATAGAATTGGAACATGGGATCTCAAGTTCTATTGGCAGACATCTCTTCGACTGTAGTTTCTTATTCTTCACTACACACCCGAAAAGGAACTGCAGTGATCTTGAATAGTGATCCCAGATCCGGAGGAAAAGTTTTTGTCAATGGTGGGATAATGATGTGGAATGGGCTAAGAGATAAATCATTACTATTTGGTTATTCATACTATTATATATGGATAATTTAGTTTAAATTTGTAGTCATGGCTCAAAGTCACAGATCATCAGACAATCAATTCTTGATGTGATATCATGTATCAGTATAGGTATCGGGCGATGTGCAACTATAAACTATATATCAGTGTTCTAAAAATTCCGCTTAGGTCCGATTAATCCCCGTCTAGGCCTAGGCGGTCCTCTATCGCCTTGATTTGGCTAGGCGTCTAGCCTCTAGGCCCCCACCTAGACAGAATCAGACCTCTATTTTGAAACTTTACAGTACTTGAATGAATTTGTTAAGGATTAAAAGATTATTTTTTTGATAATGTTTCATGTAAAATTTAAAAAAGTACATATACTTTATGTTTTGTATAATATAATAAGTATATACACTAGAAAAATAAATAAATGAGATTGTCTAAGAAAATGCCTGGCCGCCTAGGAAAACGCCTAGGCGGCCTAGACGCTAGGAGCCCCCTCCGCCATCTAGATCCGCCTAACGATTTTTAGAACACTGCTATATATTACTAAAAAAATGAAATAATTACCAAAATATAAGAGTTAGCAAAATACTAAATTATATACATACAAAGTTGTCCTTTAATATAATTTATTCTCTTTATTAAAATATATAACATTATATGTCATATGATACCTAGTTGTGGACTTATTAACATTTTCTTGTTGCAAAATTGTAAATCATTTTTTATATCTTTGCATATACCAATATCGGAAGATATCTTAATGTATCGGTTTATACCGTTATCTATCCGCCACTGTCAATGCCAATACATATCAGTACTAGTATTGGTCGATACTTTGACCTATGGTTGTATTTAAAGTATATCTTTTAGTATGTTATTTTAGATAACTAATTATATTATAGTTAATAACTTGCACCCCTACCATTCCACAAAAATAGTCCCATGTTCGAAAATTGCAATTTTAAGATTACATATTTGTTACATGTTTACCTCTAAATTTATTGAGTTTTTTATTTTAGTAGTAGTGGCGTGACAATAAAACTATGATGACAAGTTTGAGGATAGTTGTAACAACTAGGGTCAAATCCCGAGTCCGGAACAAATCTTGGGTAAAATCCCAAGTCCAAACCGAATCAAATCCGTCAAAATAAGGTCTTAAACCACTGGCCCAATAGTGGGTCATCTTAGCCCATCACAGACTAACCCAAAAGGCCATGACTTGAAGGTACTATTGGTAGTAACTTATTTTCTTATATGCAAACAAATTTTTTCTTTATCTTTCGATGCAAGACTGGAGTGTTACAAAATCCCCCACTTAAATTTCTGACATCCCCGTCAGAACCGGTCACCCACACGGTCCATAATCGATCACACACACAATCCACAGATCTTTCCCTCTCTAGCCATTGTGGGATAATACCGTCAGACTTCGTGTCCCCACCTCTGGACCTCCATCTCTCCATTGTGGGATAATACCACCAGCCTTCGTGTCCCCACCTTCAGCAACCCGATCGCATGACCCGACCCGAGCTTTCGAGAGTCGGTTCTGATACCATATGTAATAACTCGGGTCAAATCCTGAGTCCGGAACAAATCTTGGGTCAAATCCCAAGTCCGAATAGAATCAAATCCGTCAAAATAAGGCCTTAAACCACTGACCCAATAGTATCTTCTTGGGTTATCTTAGCCCACCACAGACTAACCCAAAAGATCATGACTTGAAGGTACTATTAGTAATAACTTATTTCCTTATATGCAGACAAATTTTTCCCTTATCTTTCGATGTGGGACTGGGGTGTTACAATAGTGTCATTTTATGCTCCCATAAAAAAATAAGAATTAATTATTTTTTTGGAAATAAAAAAATTTGACAAATAACACTCTTTTTGTGTGGAATAGAGGGAGTATAAGATAATAGGTAACCTAAGTTATGTTAAGTTACACAAGTTTCCAGTGTTGAATTTCAGAGATGAATTATTAATTGAATTGAGATTGGATTTGTGCCATTGTTGTGGCCTTTGGGCATCTTCTTCTCCTATTTATATTATTTCACCCTCCTTAATCCATCCCTACATCCTACCTGAACTTGTCCTACATCAAATCCTAACCAAAATAAAAACCACAACAGTTGAAAACCAGACCAAAGCATACAAGAGTATGAATAGAAGACGTAGAGATAGTACCTTGTCTCGAATACGCATACTCATCATGGGAACCTCTGAAATAAAGACTGTGTGATAGTTTTTAGCTACTGCAATATAATCTGCTGCCCCAACCTGAAATATTTCACATTAAAATTTAAAAGGAGAAAAAAGAAGTGGAATTAGAAATTTCAAAACAATAAACAAGCTAATGTCAGTTGCAAATATACTTAAAAGGTTTGATTCGGCCATAATGTTGAAGTGGACTAGGACTTAAACATTGAGAGAAACGGAAAAATTTAAAAGTGACTCTCGTCATTGAGATAAAAGACCTTGTTGACTTCATGACTTGAGTTTCCCCATAAGAAGACTTTGTAGCTTGTATGTATCAATAGGCCAAGCATATTTATTTGATGTAAAACAATATTTGGAGAAGAATAATTGCCGGATTTAACTAAAAAAACAACGAAAAACAGTGACTATGGTGGAGCTCTACGCTCCACTACCCTCGGATCCTCAACCAGAAGAGTAATTGATTGCAATCACTAAAATCATTTCTTGATAATAATATTCATATTATCCCACTAATGAATATATAAATAATTACATCAACTTTTCCCAAATTAAAAATAGAAAAACTTTCATAAAATAAATCTTCTTGGCTATTGACTTGTGTCCCCCATCAATATTGTAGTCAAATTTCTTTAAAACTCTCAACACTCTCCCTCACACGTGGCGTGCTAATTTGAGCAAACCACATGGACAATTTATATTGTTGACATAGAGCACAAGTGGTCGTTTAATCTTCTACGAGGATCAAATAGCCTGCTTTAGTTACATGCTGAAGCATCCAACTCAAAACCAGTTGCCAATGAATGAAGCTGCTCACATGGCTTAATTTCAGGAGCACAAGCCTTATCTTGTCAAATGTGCGACTTTATATTCTCAACATATTCACTATATTTAGCGTTAATGTTATACTTTTTTTCTTCTATTTTGCTATTCTAAATTTTCTTGCGTCAGGGTCAGGGGATGGGGTGGAGTGGGATTTTGTCACCTGACTGCTACGACTCACAAGTTAATTTCTGAGAAAAGTTACTATAACTTAATCTTGAGAAGGGTGCTAGGGAAATCTGAGTAGGGTGGTCAGGTGGATAAGGAATCAGCGCTTCAATATAAGTAGACAGAGGTAATAATAATAGGATCAATAAAAAAGTGTACAAACTGAAAGAAAATTAGCATCATACCGGTCGACCACAAAGATATTCAAAAGTGAAGCGTGCAATCCCATTACAGCATTCAGGAACATCAAGTGTTCTGCTAGAGCAGAAGATGAATCATCAAAATGTATGAAGTGGATTTGCAGCATTAGCATTGTGTTCAATAATACCTCCCAAACATCACCCGGATGGTATCAGAGGTGACCCTTCCTCCAGATTCTGTTGTGATTTTATTCCACATGTTCTCCAAATTCTTGACCGCAATGTTATCCAGAGGCCAGAAGTAGTGAACCTGCAGATATATGATAATAAGGTTTCAACACTTCACCAATATTTTTATGTATTACTGTTTATATATGAGTGAGAAGTGTGCCTCAAATTATAAACAGCAATAACACAAGGTGCAACATTCAAGGAACTAAACATGAAAACAAAGGCAGCATAGCATAATGAGAAACTTGAGATGGATGAGCTACAAAATGAGAGAAACATGGACAATCATGTTAGTATTTGCAATGTCGAACTAAAAACAATATCATTGAAGCTAAAGGAAATTGAGAGGAGATCAGTGTGGTGCGGAAACCTGTGTTTGATTGAAAATGTAGAAATAGGCAGAGACTTCAGGCAAATAGATTTTCAAACAGCTGACTCAAAACAATTTAGTAAAATAGGTCAGTTCTAAGAGTCCTTCAAATTTACAGAAAGGGATATTTAGTCAAGATATCAGTGCCATAACTTACTGGAAACAGTCGATTCATATTCAGGCAGTAGTGAAAGTTATTTATCTTTATATGAATGGCTACTTAGTCGAGATATAAGTCAATTGCCATAACATATTGTGTGTATACTTAGTTGAAACAATTATTAAAACCGTCAGTTGTGAGCGTTAATTATATTTGTGTGAAGGGCTTCTTGGTCAGGACACCAGTCAATTCTCAATTTTTAACTTAATGTCTCCTATGCATAAGTTGATTATGCTTTATTTGATATCAGATGAACTGTAATTAAAACAATTTTATGCGAGTCTATTCATTACAGAAGCTAGTCTATTCGATAAAGATATAGTAAATAATGAACCAGATAGCATACTCTTCTACAAGTTAGCCTTCCAAATTAGAAGATATCTACCTCTTCCAAGTTCCTACAACCCAATCTACTCTCAAGACTTCTCCATTAGAAAGTTAATACCATTTTCAACAGAATAAACTGCGAGGAAGGCCTAAGGAGTTGGTAATATTCCACCAAACAGGATGCTATTCTACGTCCTGAAAAGAATCTCTCTCTTAGCTACATTAGTTTATGTTCAACATGAAGAGAAACTCCAGGATTTTTCAAGATAATAATTACCGTTTCAGGTCCTGCGAGAGATTATTCAATATTCATATATATATATATATATATATATATATATATATATATATATATTTCTTTTTGTACGCTCGTTTACTTAATGGCCCTCAACTGGTGGTCTTCTTTTTTACATTTTGATAGGTAACACCATACTTCGACCGGAACCAGTAAACTTGAAGTTATTCCTGAATGTCTCTGTCATTTCTCTCACCACCTCTTAGGGTTTCAACTGGTGGTCTTCTTGGCCCTCATATTTGTAACTTCCTTTCTCTCGCTGAAAATTTTCTTTTATATAAAAAAGTTCCATCAATAAAGTTCTATCGATAATTCTTTCAGCATGCTAAAAGTACTAATTTCTTTTATTCACTCATATGTACATGATAGTTCGGAGGAATACATGTTCTTCGGAAAGATGGCCAAGTGATTCATAGCTCCGGTCTTGATTCTCTTGAAAACCAATAATATAATTGAACTTTTTAGGTCTATAAAGATTCACTGTATCACAGACAGAGCAAATGGGGGATACTACCAACAATTCCCCTCGACACCTGTACCAAAGCATGTACATACCTAGTAATGGCCTGTCCGTCGAATCAGTTCAAAGTCTCCATCATAAAAGAAGAAAGGGGAAGTTGCTCCCCTTGCCTTAATCATAAAGATCTAGGAAGAAGCCTGAAGGAGAGCCTTTTCTTAAAATTGAACATGCGTCAATAGAAATACAATACTCTCTGCATCATCTCCACCTATTTCAGCATCCTATCTTCTCCATCATATACAACAAGAACTCTTAGATGACATGATCACAAACCTACTAATTAATTATCTAATTAATAAAAGTAGACCTGGGCATCCACACATTCATTTGCAATCAAGAGCCAAGACTAAATCAAGGGTTCTAACTTCTATCTCAATTTAAGGCCAGTTCCAAAAGAGCAATGGTCTAAACTTCGTGATATCTTCCGTGCTACCTACTCAGCAATTCAGGAAATATTAAAGCATTGAATCTTCACTCATTAAACCAGAAGAAGAAAAATATTTTCAATGCATACAATTCATGCTCCTTAACTATTATTCAGCACTGGTCAGAAAGGCCTTTGGGAAAGACCATATCACATATGACTGCTGAGCCTGTACCACTTCTAGAATTTAGGATCCGGAATCCCCTAGGTTGTTTTCTGAACACTGATTTAGTTGTCCAGAAGTAAATAACCAAAATTGGCAATCACTTGCAGAACAGTATTTGTTAACCATGCATGCATCTAACATGTGTATTCATCAAAAGTGTGATAACTAATCTATATAAATATATAATAAGACAAAACTTGGATTTTTGGTCCGTCATTGGTCTTTGGTATGGGCCTAGAATTTAACTACTACTAAAACACTTTTTAAAGTCTCCTTAATTTTATTTTATTTATCTTAAATAGACTTAGAATTTAACTACAATTAAAACACTTTTTAATGTGCAAAGAAAAGGAGAAAATAGATGATGAATGAATGATACAGATTAGTTGGATGGGGGTTGTCTCAGCTGGCCACTGAATCAGGATACCTAAAGAAGCGAGAGAAAAAAGAATACTAAAGAGAGAGGAAGAACAAAAGAAAATGATGGTATAAAGAGGAAAGATAAAAAGATGAAGATACAAAGAAAAATGAAAAAAAAATGATATGTTGAGAATATTTTCTTAGTTGACCAAAACGGTCCAACGGTTAAAGAGCTAATTTACCAATCTCCTTATTTCAAATTGACACGGTTTGAACCAAAAAAAAGTGCTTGGCAACATAATTCTAATAGTACACTGCTCCAAAAAAAAACTACCAAATTGATCAAAACAACATAAAAATAATAATAAAAAAAAAAATGTTGCTCCTTCTGTTGCACAAAATAAATCTTATTTACAAAATATGCAAACTTTAAAGACATAATTTTCTTTCATATTTATCCATAAACATGATGAATTTAATTCAGTAATAGACATAGTAGTACAATTATATTGTTAACTTTTAAGATATTAAGTCATTTATACCATCTTCCATAAAAAGATAATTTTTTTGTGAAATAATATTATTATTTATTTTCTTGGTCAGAGGACACTCTTTTTATGGAACAGAAGCAATTCAAATTATAATAATAACAAATAATAATATAAAAATAAATTCATATTAATTATTAACACCCAATTATGAATCAATGGCAATATAACTAATATATTTATTTGTTTTTTGAGCCAAGTTTGTAGTTATTCTAATATCAACAGTTAGTTAATTTATAAAATTAAAAAAATATATATCATATATAGAATGATTAAGAAATTTAAAATAATTATATTTAAAAATAAATTAAATATTTTATTTGAAAACAGGGTACTTCGCTAGTGGAGATAATAGCAGCAATTGTTTAGATCTAACCTGGTCGATAGATCTTTGAGCTATAAGACGACGATAATCAATTTCACTTCCAATCAGAACATTTTTACAGTGCTCCTCCAATTTTGCAAGCAACTTTAGGAAAATCTCACGCTGCATACCATCCTGAATGAACAAAAATTTCAGAAACCAATGCATTTCACACTACAGCATTTCAACTTTAATACAAGGAGCCAACCAATATTTTGATTTCCACCAAAGAGAAATCTACAGAAGATCCCAGATGACTTTATATGATATGACAAAAACATGTGGAAAGTTTTTAAAGATAGGACCTAACAGAAGGTTCAAACTGGTAACAATAGTTAATTGTTGGTAAAGGGCCAGTAATGGTTTTGCGGAGAATTTCTGTGTGCACCTGATTCAAGTCCCTGGGTGCTCGATTACTGGTGGCAACAAGAACAGTTCCAGTACTTAACAATCTGTTTAGAATTCCAGATAGGGCCACAATAGCAAACACATCAACTGTCTGTAATATAAAGCAAGAAAGTTGCGTAATAAATAATAGCTAAATTCAAAGGATGCAGCACCAAAAATACGGTTGAAAATAAGAACAATAGAATGTGCAAAAGGAAATAACTCTAGTGCCATTAGTTAAATTTTCCACAATGATAAATTGAATAAATCACATATAAATGAACTTTGACAAGGTTCGCATTCAACTTGTGGCCAATATACTGACAAAAATCATTCAAATCTCTGGAAGAAAAATACTAAGCGACTTCTTTTCTAGCAGAACATGAATCCTAATGAAAACTTTCTATTCAGAGGAAATATACTCAAATTATTATTGATCCTCCATATTAAGTAACACATAGTGATGCAGGAGGATTTCAGGCCGAAGATCCTGAATGGTCGGATAGGTCGGACAGTTCGATGAGGACGCTAAACGAGCATGAGTTAAGGGATCAGCGCAACGGTATCGGTTGACTTCAGGGTCGGGCGTTCGATCCATGGCTTCGGGGTCGAGAGTTCGGCTTCGGATGGCGTCAGTATCAGTCGACTTCGGAAATAAGCGTTCGGTTCATGTCTTCGGGGTCGGGAGTTCGACTTCGGATAGCATCATGGCTTCGGAAGACAATAGACTGATTTTATTTAGTTCTTTTATAGTAATAATATTTTATTAGACAGTAAATCTTTTTATAATTTAGTTGTTACTTATTTCCGTAAATTTAGGAAGTTGTTAAATTTGTTTTCCTTATCTCTAGGCAGATTTATTACATATCTCTAGGTAGATTCTATTAGTTATTTTCGGGTAGCTTGGGCAGCTTGGGCAGAAGATATATCTTGGGGAGAAAGTTTTGTTAAGGCTATATAAACCCGGCTTGTGGGTTAGAATTGATAACTTTGATTTTGATAAATATTATATACGCATTAGAGAGATTTCTCTGTGTTTTTCGGTGAATCTCTTGTTCTTTTATCTGTGAGTTCATTCCATCTCAACCCGCAGGATAATCACTATCCAGCCCGGCGTCACATGGCCAACGCCATCTCTTTCTGTTTGGCTATTGCAATTTTTGGGTTTAACATGAAGTTGTGGTTCAGACGCATTACGATAGCTAAAACCTAATCAAAAGTCCACATTTGGAACTGAATGACTTAAATAATAATAACACATTTTCCACATGCAAGGTTAAGTACCATTGTCCAAGTAAGGCTAAAAGACAAGCTTAAGTTGACATAATTTCCAAACTATTTGATGATCAGTGCGTACAAATATTTATGTGGTTTCACTCCCTCACTTTCTTGTTGTCTTTTGGCTATATTTAATGTAAGTTGACAGTCAAATAGGAAGCTACGTGTCTACCCACTGTGTTCATAATTTTCATTCTACTGATTCATATTCACTATTCATTTAAATGGTCACATTACCAATGAAGTCATTGTGCAATTTGGGATGAACATTGATGAACTCATTTAAAGTGGACCCCCTTAGGTTCCAACCCAACCGTACATCTCTCCAAAAACCTAATCCACCAGCCATCACCAGTCACAAAATAGGTACACCTTTTAAACCTCCCACCCTCCAGCAATGGTCTTCCACACACCCACACCATAAGGCAATCTAGAGCTTTTGGTTATCCAACCATCTGGAATCTTTCAAGTTCTTCCATGGAATATTATTCAAATTTCTTTTCTACGTCTGAATAAGACAAAATAAAAGGACAATGTTCCTAATTCCAAAGGTTAATCTGTACCTCTAGAAAGACTTTAGGAGGCCGTCATGAAATCTATTATATAACTTGTCATTAGCATGCCAAAGATGTTCTATTGTTTATTTATTTTTTTAGATTTTTCTAGATAATTTTCCTTTAATTGTTTTTTGTTTCCCACTTTATATTTGACCCATAAGGGTAAATATCTTCTGAGGGAAAAAAAATCTTGGAAAGAAAGTATCATTCTCAAACCCTCAAACCAATGAATTTGGAAGAACGCAACACAAATTTTCAAGGAAACTATGAGCTCCAATCTCAAATGCATCATATTCCTTTCATAACCAATAGAAAGATGTACAATAAGATTATAAAGGTTGTAGATGAACAGGAATTGTGTGAATATGCACCCAATAAAATGCACAAAAAATGAAGTGTGCTTAGAAACTTAATCCTTGTTTTATTCAATCATCAAAAAGATAATACTTCAGAAATTTGAACATATTACCTGTATTTCATCGAAACATAGAACGCTAGCCCCTCTTTGATCTCTCCGGCAATCGACAAGAAACTTATCTGCTACAGCTGGAAGAATGTTTTTCATCTGTACTTCTTGCTTATATCTTTCTTCTGCAGCTACCCATTCTTTGACTTTAGAATCAACCGGAAGATTCATAATCCAACTAGAAATGCTCGACTGTAGAGACTTCTCTTCCACTTGCTTTTTCCATATTTTATGCATATGTTCATTTATTTCAAGCATAGCCTGCGAATGGAACTTAACGTAAACAATAAACTCCATGGAAAGAATAAATCTAAAAGTGAAAAAAATCTGCCTACTTTTAGGCAGGTAGCTAAGGCATTGTAACGTCTAAAATACCCTTTTAGGACACGTGATGCACAGAATGTGAAAAGGCATAAGTTTGGAAAATCATGCAGCATGTGCTTTAAACGCACTATAAATTGAATTAAATCTTAAATCTGGTTGAGCAAAATGAGCAGTTTTATATTAGGTAACTTCAATGGAACCTTATCTGTAGTCCTTAGTTGGTCAATTTTACCTTTAAAAAACTGTCATAATTTTTACTAGGAGCTTAGTTTCAGTTGAAATGGGAGAAGCCCACCAGCCTATCTGTTTGCTATGAGAGAGCAACTGTGTTTGTAAGCATTCTATTTTTTTTCTTTTCAACAAAGAACTGATCTTTGAGAATTTGTAAGAAAAACATTTATGTGATGTGAGAAGAACCTTGCCTCAGGGGAGTGAATCTTGAAGAACACTAGGTGGAGATCCTAAACTATTGATCTTATTAGATATGGTTCCCGGCACCTGGAGATCCCCTTTCGCCATCAAGAACTCTCCTCGTTAAACTAAATAAATTTGTCCTTTCTCTTCTTCATGGCCTTCCATTTAACAATTAAAAAGTATTCGTTGATGCTGACCAGAACTTTCTTCTGTGTGGCCTTCCATTTGACAAATACAAAATATTCGTTGGTGCTGACCAGAAGTTTAAGAATAAATGTTCACAATCCACAGCTATCATGTTTCTAAAGGAAGTAATTCAAAGACCCATCACACGTTAAACCTTTACTAACATACAAGCTTTCCTTAACCTTAGCCCCATTTTTATTAAATCCAGGATTCCTAGTTCAAGATTTATTGAGTTGACCAGCATCAGTTTGTTATAAGAAAGCTAAAGGATAACTTGTTTCTTCGAATTTCTATTTTCTTCGAATTGAAGACCTTTATTACAGAGTAACAATGGCTGTTACCATGTTATTTCAAGTTAAGTTCTAATAAATTCTAAGCATAAGTAATTTTCTGTATAGAAATCTTAGGTTCAAAACTGAATCTGTGGAGCATTCAGCCCTATTATGGAGGCTTCCATCATTTCTATTGTTTATATAAAGGAAAGAAGAGTAATATGGACTTCAAAAGAACTCAGGTCTAAACAACCTTTTCATATATTATGCCAGTCTACTAGCAATATATAATCCACATTAGGAGCACACCATAGTATCAAGATGAATTATATAAGTCATAGTAACATAACTATTAACTAACAGCTTAAATCATGAAAACAAGCCAGAATTTCTTCACAAAAAATGCAGAAGCAACATTGAGAGAGTGAAAATATTATTTTACCATGATGGGACAATGCAGATCTTTCTTTCAAATCAAAAATTTATGGTAACATGTTGCACTTAATTATAAAATAGTACTCCCACTGCTCCAAATGAAATTATACTAACATAATCAGTGGTCAAGATTAGAAATTACTTAATATAACAAAAAACTAATATATTGATTTTGAAAGTGGTGTCACTCATTTCAGGTCAACCATGGACACTCATTTGGATGGAGGGGAGTATTGTAAGATAATATTAGACATCATGTGAAGTACAAAAAAAGTCACCTCATGAAAGTGAAACCTCCTTCGATGTTTAACAATTCCTTCAGTTGCACTATAAAACATATCCATAAGCATCGTCTTTCCTACAAGATGCAGAGAATTTTGTCATATCTATGTTGAATCTGAGAAGTTGGATAAAATGAAAAGTGAGAGAATCAAATGAAGACAATGGAATGCAAGAAGCTTTTCATGCTAAAATCTTCTATAAGAAATCAAAACTTTAAAAAAGTTTGATATAGGTAATCCAAACTCCATTTAGGCAGATTGGAAGACAATTAACTCTTAAATTAAGGTTTTATTTAATATGAAAGGAATAAAAGTAAAAAGAGCAACAAACCACTTCCAACATCCCCGCATAGATATAGTCCTTTAGGAGCAGCAGGAGGAGTAGGACGACGACCACTTAGTGAATCCAACTTCCTCTCTCTGTTAAGGTATGAAACCCATTTACCCACTCCAGGTTCGATTTTTTCACCTTTTCCCCTGAGTCAAAATAAATTCCACTAGTACAATAAGGAAATGTTAAAAAAAGAGACTCGTGATGGAAGAAAATTCTGATTTAAGATGCATGACTATTGAATTAAAATTTCACGTATACAATGCTATATGTTATCTATAACACATCCATTAATGTGTATTACCCTGATAAAGATATTAGACTCATATGAGAAATGACTGGGTATAAATCTCAAGTTAAAACAATCCCAAACAAGATCCTTGGGCTATGTTTGTTTGTAAAAATGTTGCATGTGATTGGACTGTTTATACTAGTCTTATTCTTTTAAGCACTTTTTTATCCTTTAATTAGTCCTAAGAAGCAATCTCGTGGACTATTTTTTTGTTTCTAAGATCATTTATGAGGGGCTGTACAATCGCAATGAGAGAGGTGGGGTTAAATTGTACCCCTTTTGAGGTATCATATGACCTCAGGATATAATTTTTGTCATGAAGTTATTAATCCAAGGGTAAAAAAATGTGTGTAATGATATTAAAATTATATTAAAGTAGTGAAAATAAGAACAAATAGTCAAACCCCATGCATCATTATTGCGAACAAAAAAAAAACAAATAGTCAAATCCCATGTATCATTATTGCAAACTAAAAAAACTTCATCCGTCGCTAGGTCACTCCATAAATCAAATCTTCATTCCAGCTTTTCTAACAATATTGATAATGCTTTTGACAAAATGATTATTTATAAAAGAAGCAACGATCAAACATTTGCAAGGTCTACATCATTTTCGCAAGACGCATTCAAATATATGCCTCACCAAGATATCAAATTTTCAACAATTCTGCTTCGATTCTTTTTTACTGATGAGAAAACTCCTCCTTCCTGCTTTACCTCAGCTTCCTCCATTAAAAGCCTACGCCGTTCATTCTCCCTATTCTCCTCCCACTTGGATAGTCTTACCTAGAAAAGATGCACAATATAAGACAAACACTATTTAGATACTATCTAGAATCATAACAAACATTTGCTCGGAGTTTCAACCTACATGGTATTCCTCCATATCTTTCTCATATTGTTCCAATTTTTTGAGCAAATTTTCCAGCTCGAAAGCAATATTTTCCTGGTAAGGATCATGTTGTAGCTTCCCTTGATCAACAAGAGTCCTATAGTGTGCAAGAGGTCCTGAGCAAACATACATTTAAATGATTATTTAGATACAAGGTTGAGGGAGGGGAAAGAACAGGATTTTTAATATATAAAAAAATCGTCAATAACTACTCTCTTTTTTTGGGGTGCAATTTCAGTAATTAATCACATCTTATGTTTTCTTCATTAATTTGGCTCCTAAATTTTGAAAACTCAACCCATGTCAGCGAAGCTGAATTAACTAGGCTATATTAGTTGATCACAAGTTTACTTAACAATTTTTCTATAATTTACTTAATTTTAGATTCACATCAATTATTCCATAATTATCAAGTAATTTGCTTTTCTGTTGAAATTTCCACAGCTACCTATCAGAGCCCAAACACTTCACACTGATCACAACAAAATTACTCTGAACACTCAAATTGCAGAAAAAAGTTATCGAACCCAAGCTAAATTATTCTTCACCAACTCAAAAATAATCAAATAACATAGTATCGCCAAATCAATCAATCAAAAACCTATTCAATTCACAATGCAACAAACGAAGCACAAATCAACAAAAATATAAATCTGCACATAGAAATGTCTATAATTAGATAGGAACCTGGTCGTTTGGAAGGCGGAGGAGGATTAATCGGTTGAGCGCAGTAAAAACGAAATGAATTGGAGCGAAATTTAGAGGTGCGATGAGCAAACCCTAGAGAGAGAAAATAAGAAATCCTTCGCATTTTCCTTTTTCAGATCATTCGGATAGAAAAGGACCTTCAAACTTAAGAGAGAGAGAAACGTCTGATGATATCTAGAGTGAGAGTAGCGCCAATTATGAAATTAACTCTTAGACAGTTACTCAGTGAGTGGGGAAATGGATGACGTGGCCAACGGTGATACCAGATACTTGTCATTATGTTAGGCGAACCAGATAGAGACAGCGCTCCATCTCCATGCGGCATAAGGTTTGTTTTTTGGTATTATTCGTTTCTTGTTTCCGTTTTTTTTATTTTTTATTTTTTATTTTCGTTTCTTTTTATTTATTATTTGTTGTTGAGATACCGTGTGATAGTAAAATTTCATATCAAAACATAAAGAAAAATTTTTAACAACATATATGATCTAATGAAATATATACCTAATAGGTTAACATTTTATGATATGTGGTTTCAGATGACCATATATGGGTCGGATATTCCCAACAACAGATGTCAGAGACATTACTATGGGTTTGAGTCATGAATATGGTATGAATTGCACAGGATAGACGAAAATAATTCATTGAACGAGTGTGGTGGACCCTTCATGCAAAGATTTTTGGTTGACTCCTAACAAAAGATTGAGGAGTATGGGCTCGTCATTAGGGAGGGACGAAACGTGATGGTCAAAGAATTATGGATACTTGGTGGATTATGCATTCTTTGAGCAAGTGGTGGACTATGTTCAAGAAGGCTTTTTGTTAGATCAAACAAGAAATATTGAGATAGAAGCTTGTTGGACAAGAAGACATGATGGGCTTGTCAAAGGTTTTTGGTGGATCGAATACGAGATAATAATGAAAGGGATGGCTGTCAACTAGAAGAAGTGAGGATTAGGATCCTCTCCATTTAAAGGTTCAGATTTAAAGTTATTAGATTTAAGATCTTTAAGTTGCCACCTCATTTAAAAGCAACTAACTTAACTCTAACCATCTCATTTAAAACCCACTAACCTAACTCTAGTCACTTCATTTAAAAGTCACTAACCTAACTCTAGCCATTAATTTAATATAACATTATTATTATTATTATGAGCACTTTATTATGTCCCTCATTGATTTTTTAATAATTATTTTTATCATTATTATTATTATTATTTAAAATTATTATTATTATTTTAATATAACACTAATATATTATTATTATTATTATTATTAGTGTTATAATAATAATAATAATAACAAAGTGTTAATAATAATAGGTTAGTGGCTTTTAAATGAAATGACTAGAGTTAGGTTAGTGGGTTTTAAATGAGATGGTTAGAATTAAGTTAATGACTTTTAAATGAGGTGGCAATTTGTAGACCTTAGATCTAATAACTTTAAATCTGAACTTTTAAATGGAGACTCTCTATTTCAAATTGAAATGGAGAGAATCCTGATCCAAGAAGTGATGTGTTATACTAAAAAAAGTATGGTTAAAGTTAAAGGAGAAATTTAATGTCGAGGTTGATGGAGAAATCACGTGTTAAGGGGAAGATTGTTCAGATACCACGTGATAGTAAAGTTTCACATCGAAACATAAGTAGAAAAATTGAGAACATATATGAAGACATATATGATTTAATGGACCATAGACTTAGGTTAACCTTTTAGGTCAATATATTGTTTCACATGAACATATATTGATCAGATATTCTCAACATTTGTATCTTATCTTCTTCTTTTTTTTATGGAAAATAGGATAAGTGATTTTTTTTTATAAAAAACAAAAAAAAAACTTCGACATTGAATCATGATGGTAATTTTTTTTTTGCTAAATAATATCATGATGGTAATTTGAGACAGTACTGCATTCATATTATAATAATTTAGTTAGTTTACTTTTGAGTATAAACAATTTTGTGTCATAAATAATCGATCCATTATTTATGAGATGAGATTAACTGGAGTATTATATTTAATTTCTTAGATACTTCTCAACGCATGTTATTTTGTATTTTGTTAAACATATATAGTTATGATAATCAAACTATGTTATTATTTAATAAATAAATAAATTATTTTATTTATAATTTAGATATTTTTGCACTAAGCGAGAATTAATGAGTAAACACGTGCATTTAACACAACTATAAACATGTTAGGGTTACACACTTTTTTTAATCGGGGAATTAGACTCAAAATAACAATCTCATGAGTTTTGATTTGCTTTCGTTTCTGTAGTCATTTATGATAACTATATAATCTCGAGTAGGGTGGTGATGGAGAGTTGTCCAGATAAATTTATTATATTTAAAATTAAGCATTGCAATGGGACGGGTTTTATTCGGGGACCCTTTCTCATACCCGTTCTAATATATATTACTTCCAAACAAGTACCCCATACCCTTTCTGACCTAAATTAAAGATATTTTAATAACTCACCACAAGTAAAGTTCTAACACATCATTTATATTTCTTGTACCCGTAGTAATTATCTTATCTTTCATATTTATTTGTATTAAATTGAAGGGAACTAATGAATTTTTAAAAAGATATACACTAAATGTAATATTACACATACAAATGACCAAGGGCGAAGCTACATATAACATTGTGGAGTCAATTGACCCCACTGAAAAAAATAATTGTTTTATAATATATAGTAAATTTTAAAAAATTTAAGTATTATATATAAATTGACCACACTAAAATTTTATAAATTTTCTATTATACGATGTCAAATTGAAAATTTACAACTTTGTCAATCAAATTTTAAACACATATAACTCATATCCTCTCAATATATGTATATCTCTCTATAATATTATAAACTAAATAATAATCTAATTTATATTATTTTTAAAAATAATTAATGAATTAATTACTTATGAACAATTGTGATTAAAAAAGTCTATTATGAGATCAATGTAATGTATATATACCATATATTATTACTTATTATATTATAATTGTAATATAGTATATATATATATATATATATATGTGTGTGTGTGTGTGTGACCTGAAAGTACAAAAATATTAAAAAAAAATTAGCTCGGAAGCACTGGCCCCAAATTATTTATTGTTTAGTAATAATTTTGATCCCACTGAAAATTATTATTGACTTTGCCACTGCAAGTGACTAAGAATCGTAAAAAGCAAATTAAATTACATTATTCAATTACAACTTGATATATATATATATATATAACGGTGCGGTGCGATTTTAGGGGTGTATCTGTGCGGTTTCTTGATCTCCCTACTTTCTCCTACACATGTTGACCATCTCCTACGCTGCTCCAGCCTCCAAGCAAGCTGTGATAAAGAATGATGAAGCAAAGCCATTTGGCCAAGTGAATTCCCAACAGCCAAGACCTAGACTTGATTATTAGCGCACGATGCTATGCATGCCTGAGTTCCACCAGATAGACCTACACTTCATCAGGATATCATAATGCCAACTAAAAATCAAAACATGATTGTTCCAAATCTCCACTTTGAATTTTAATTAATCTTTTTCCATAAAAACAGATCATAGAGTCGAACCGACAAGATTATACTAAAGCAAGCAACATCCAACAAACCTTCACATGATTGTTCCAACAAACAAAATTGCCAAAGTTCAAGACAAGGAAAAGGAAAGTTATCATAGCATTAGTTGTTAATTGCACCTTTTCAATACATGAGTTTTGATCAATTTGGGGATTTATTTAGACCCATTAATTGATTGAATTTATATTAAATTAAATGTGCATTTGATAGTCTATTACAAGGAGATTAATAGAGAGCAATATATGGTTCAAGTGGGAGTTATATATTGTGTTTTAATTGTATCCAAAGTGGAGTACATGAAAAGGTTCATTGTTGTTTAAGAAAACTATTTTCTTTTAAGTCCCACATTGAGTAGGAATAAAACTATTTAATACTTTATAAGTATATGTGGAATAGTTTAATTCACTTGTGGTACTAAAGGAAAGGCTTGGATTTGGTCACAATGACGTGGTGCAAAGCACCACCCGCCCGCGACCCGGGGGCCGGGGGCCGGGGGCCGGGGGCCGGGTTCGGGTCGCAAAGTCGCATTGGCGCTTTAGGCGCACTTCGCATCGTCGCTAGGAGCCAAGAGCCTACTTTTTTGCATTGAACCAGATTAATAAACTTCATTAATGTTTAAACCGTTTTGTGTTTAATCATTATGGGATATAAATGAGTTTTAAAACTGATGTGATTATTACATCATTTACATGAGATTTAAAACTGATGTGATTATTACATCATTTACTTTGTAAATAATGCTTAATTCACAATTCAGTTATGAAACTGAAGAGTCTCCATCTTCTTCCATCTTATCATCTTTACACAGCAGTATAAACTGAGGTTCAGATAGTGAGTTGCTATCACTTAGAACATATATAGGCTTGACATAAATCCTGGAGGTAGATTGCTAGTAGCCTTTAGCAAACCTTAGTGGTAAGGGGCAATAAACACCTTAAGGACAGGGACTACCCGTGTCAATCCTTGTTCCTAATTGTCTGTATTCATTATCATACTTAACAATAGTTAATAAGCATGAAAAATAAATCTTTACGCATGCATCAACTTCTTTCCAAAACAAAGAAAAATAGCCAAAAATTATTAAAATAAAATTAGATAGCAGTAATTCAAGATCCTTACTCTACTAAATTACGTACAAGTGTCACTGGCGGCACAATAAGCAAGAAACTCAGGCTTGATTCCGCTCTATTATCACCAAGAAACAGGATAAACAGAGCATAATTAATAAATTAAATGTAGATCATTTTCTAAAACCTCAAATCCGTCCAAATAGCAAACGCTAAACCCCAATTCAAAGATTTTCCTTTTGCACCAACTCATCAGCTCTTAAATCAAAATTAGTCCTCTGAATCGCTCTTCTTCCCCGGTCCATCTTCATTCCCTTCTCTCTCCTCCAACAACCTCCCACCTTCCACATCATCACCCCCTTGTGGCTGTGCCTTCTTCTGCGCTTCCTTTGCCTTCATAGCCTGCAATTTGGCATGATTATAGTACCCAACACCCAAAAACGCCAACCCATACCCAACCAAATTGATAGGAGTCACAGTATCCTTGATAACCGACCACGAAAATGCAATCAACAGCCAATCCTTCACCACACCAGCAACATTCATAGTCAAAGCCGAAGTCTTCCCCACCAGCAAAAACACAGCCAAGTTCAACGCAAATGCACACACCGAATTAGTCCCAAAAATAACGAAATCCAAATGAAAACTAGAAGTCTCCTTCAAAACAGGGTACTCAACAAAAACCCAGGGCACAAACAGAAAAATCAAGCAACAAGGAGCTACGTAATAAAGCAAAGTAATGGGATTTAACTGAATACCCTTTGATGCCAGCAAGATCTGAATCATCACGAGTCTGGTGGCCTCAAATGCAACCGCACCCAATTGCAGAATAACACCAAACACATCAAATTTCGCCTCCCCATATGCCGCAATCGCTACCCCAACTGAAATGGAGATCATATTCGTCATAGTGTCCGATTTATAATTCTCCTTTTTGAAGCAGATCCCAAGTGTGTAAACCGCAACCGGCATTAACGCCTTGAGCATTTGAATAAACGAAACAGAGAGATAAATATAGGCCGAATTGGACAGCCAGAGGGAAATCGAATAAAGCGCTCCGATCGGAACAACGGAGGAGAGATAAACCTCGCGGGACATCGTCACCGGCTCTACGACGGCGAACACTTTGATGGCGAGAAATGCGAGAGTGGAGCAAAAGGCCATATGGATCATGGTGAGGGAAATCGGGTACGGCCAGTTGTAGAGTTTCCGATCGAGGATGTATTTGTTGTAGACGATGACGGTGAAGGAGAGGAAGATCCAGATGGCGACGTAGGTGTAGGAGAGGATGATTTTTTTGAGGACGCCGTCGGAGAGATTGGAGTCTTTTCCCATTGTGCGGCGGCGAGCGGCGGAGGGTGGAGGATTGGAAGTAGTCGAGAGGAGAGAGAAAAAGAGAGATTCGGGAGTGAGAGGGGACAGGGGGGAGTTCAGTTCAGTGTGAACTGTGAAGTGTTTTTTTTAAGAGCAACGCTGCTGTCGCATAATTTGGGACTAGATGCTTTCTATTTACCCTCTATTTTCATGATTTATATTTAAAATATAAAAAATTTTGACATTATACTGATAAGAGAAATAGCGTACATTTTAAACCTGAACCATAAAATAAAGAGTAAAATAGAGAGTGAAATGGAGAGAATTCTAATTCCATAATTTGGATCAGATGAAGCTCAATTACACCCACATGTATCTCTTTAAGAATAATGCTAGAGACACAATTTATTCTACAACTATTTAATAATTTGCTGATGTGTTATACTCCATCTCAGCTTTTACATGAAACCGAAGACTACATTAAAATAATTTATTCATCCATATACTAAAATAAAATATGTCACATCAACAAATTATAAAATAATTATAGAATAAATTGTATCTCTAACACTACTCTTTTTTTAAATAATACAACTGGTATTTAACGTGTTTGGCCCGGTTGAATTTCGGGGGCCCGAAAGGTTACGGGAATTAAGCAACTACTACAGCTTTGAGTCAAAAGGTTCAAATTTCCACGTTAATATTTGTAAATATGTTAGTAGTATAATTTAGGTAAAGATTATACTCCCTCCATCCCTTAATATATAATTTTTTAGAATTGTACATAAATATTAAAAAAATAATTATATAGCATTAAATATAATATTAAATGTCTCTATTGTCCTTGTATTGAAAAAAGAGATTGTTATTTATCGGCAAAAAATAATGAGAGAACCAAAATTATATTTAATATTAGGGGTAATATCAGAAACTAAGCAATTAATGCTTACTTAAAATTCTAAAACGTCATATATTAAGAAACAAAAAAACTTCTCTAAAACGTCTTATATTAAAGGACGGATGGAGTAATTAATTGGGAACAGATAAATTCACATCACTTTTTGAAATGCTAAATATATTAGAATGCTAAATATATTGTGTGTGAGATTTTTACAATGCTAAATATATTAGAAAAAATTAAGTAATTTATGTGATATTTGTGAAATAATAGATTTTTACATTTCGAGATCGCCTGCAACCAAATACACATGGAATTGAAACAGAATGTATGTAATTATAATAATCTTTCACAGCTACTGTCAAAACTCTACTCTGTTCCAAAGTTCCAATGAATTTGGGCGACTATGTAGAAGATTAGCATCGATTTGGTTGAATTAATCTGGGTTTGGGAACTTAGATATGGTCGTTTTTTTGTTGGGTTTAATAAAGGGTTATCTATATATACACGTCATACCCAAAATATACACCCTTTTACACGTCATACCCCCGAGGTTTAAACGCTCTCATTCCTTATAAGGCATCCCAGGGTGATGAAAAAGTGCCGAGAGGAGGTAAAAACATACGAGGAGATTGATCATCCAAATGAGCTGAATAAAGCTCAATTTTAAATACTGAATGAAAAAAAATTATTTGATAATTGACATGAACATCTGAATAACATATTTTTATTATTTTATCCATCTAAAAAAATTCAAAATTATTGTAAATCTATTTAATATTATAAAAAAAATTAAAAATAAAATACTACATTCAGCAGTCATTTAACCCATTCAACAAAAAAAAATACACTCACCATTCAACTCAAAAATTTGACCAATTCAATTCAACTACGCACTGAATGACTGATCGATTCAACCATTCATCCATTAAGCTTCATTCCGCTCTAAACAAACACCCGTTAGTTAAAATACCTATCTAAATATTGGGTCCTCATGAGTCTAGGGATCTTGTACCCTATCTAGGACAAGATCCTTATGTGTGGTCCGGTCCTGGTCCGAAGACGTTGAAGAATTCCTTCCTTCCTTCCAGATAGAAATAATAATTTTATGATCCTCGATATAAAATTAAGATTGGGCACCGGTTGCTTGGCAAAATAATTTAATCCTTGATATAAGAGAAATAATCCCAACAAATTTCAATATGCCAACAGTCGCCCAATTCAAGCAAATGTATTATATTAAAAGTAACTGAATAATTGGCTTCCTGGTCATGGTTATATCAACCAACAGTATTATATACTAAAATTACCCCCAACAAACTCTTTAAACTGCTCTACCTTCCTTCCTAGTCACAAACTATATTAATTAGAGTAAACTGCTCTTGGCCAATTCATCAAAGTCTGATGAATAATGACGAAAATTCCTGCATAATCCCAACTCCTAGTTAAGACTAGTAAAACACAATCTCCAAAGCATTCAAGAATAGACCTCTCTGGTCTCTCCCGGTTATCTGGTTAAACATTGTCAATGGATTTATGGAACCCAAACAATAACAGTCGGCCGCCACCTTCAATTCCCATTCCCCAAACGTTGGCAAGTGGACGTCATTATGATGGCACTGAATAACAATATACGAGATATCAATATGCATAATAGTTTCAAATAATAATGCTAAAATTTTGATAGCAAAAAATAAAACAGACGAGGCAAAGCAAGAACTGTTCGTAATAGTAGACAAGTGCTAGCTTCAAATACTAAAAGCACAAATAATTGTAACCAAAACCAAACCCCTGACGCAACAAAGGCAAGAGAAACTCCTACAAATGACAGTAGCCTAGAACAGGAAAATAGCAAAATACTCCAACAAAAGGCATTCATGCCAATCACAGCTCAACAGCACCTTTCTAATATACAAACAGAGCTAAACCAACCAAAGAAGGAACCTAAACTACCTGACAGGTGCACATTTAATAAAACCACAAACATTGCTAATGTTTCTTGTTACAATGTAGAATTAGAGCACGCTCATAGAATACACATAGCAAGGACAGGTATGACAGGATGATACTAGATAAAACACATTTTGTAACTTGAACATCGGACTCGAAATAGTCCAGAATCACCAGTGACAAATATACTAAATATCATCCGACTGCATTTATGTAGTATGTAGTAGCCAAGTAGTGTATATGTATATTATATACTAATCTATGAAGCACCGACACAAACATGTCAAAGACAATAACGAGTCCAAAACAAAGAAAGTATAATTTGAATAACCACAGAAAAGGAACACACTTAGGAAAGGAGCACCGTGGGCATGCATTACATTATAACACAATTTTAAGTGGCACTAAAGTTTAATAAAATGGCATTCAAGTAGTAAAAAAAATTATATTTCTAACTTATAGTAATATATTCAAGTTTAACTTGAGCGTGGATTGTTTATATGTGCAAGTCATAAAATATTTCTAAATGAGTATCTTAGCCATCTTTCTTGAAAGAAAGTGAATGGCTCTTACTTTTCATCACAAATACATTTAACAAAAGGTCAAACTGGCATTTTACACTCCCAACAAAACATGTATTGTAGAACTTTACCATCTTTTTGGAGATGTATGAGGATTTTCCACATTACAAAAAGGGATGGGGAGTACATAGTTTCAGTCAAATTAGGAAAATAAAAACCACCAAATGTAAGTGGCATAACATCAAGAGTAAATTGTCATCGACATGCATTCAAGACTAAAATGCCCAGAGTTGAGGTACATAATGATCAGTGGAACACTTATATTCTTGATGCTAAAGTTGATACTAGCTTAATAGTCCTTCGACTTTAACTTGCAGCCAGTAATAGAAGAGGGTGTTCCAAACAAGAGTAAGATGTGCAGGCCAGGTGTGAAGAAACTGGGACAAGAGGTTGACCTCACCTTGAGCCATATGATATAGCATGGGTTACCAACAAAAAGCTACGAGATAATAGAAGACGGTCATGTGTAATGTTTAGACAATCAGGCCTTGTGTCACATCTTCTTAGGGCCAACATGGATTTGGAATCGTGATGGACAACATGTTGGGCGTGCCAACACTTACTCATTTCTTAAGGAAAAC
>JAINUT010000555.1:137500-199977 GCA_020205555.1 Panax stipuleanatus
CAATGCTTCTAGTACGAAAAGCAACTATGGAAAATATATAGCGAAGGAAACTCAAAACTCAAAACTATTAATGTTATAAATAAAAGTGTAAAAGAGAAATGAAATACCAGAAACAATTCCACGGTATGCTAAACCTCAAATTAAAAATCAACACAGAACATGTATCAAAGGGAAATTTGAGAAAAGGTATACAATAGAAAGCCAATAGCACTATTACAGCAAAAGCAAACAACTCCCAGAAATAAATTAAACAGAACATTACAAGCCTATATACAAGGCACTTAGCTATACACCTTTAAACCAATGGTGAGATCTAGGACTTCTTCCTAATTACATAAGAACAGTTCTTTAACATTTTATTTCTAAATGACAAAATACGTACATGATACTGTTTTGTCCCAATTCCTAAATTCTGTTTCTTTTACATTTTGTTGAAAGCTTTTTCTTTGTTTTGAATCATTGTGTTTAGACATTACTTCGGTGCTTCGTAATCCTTCCACCAAAATGGCAGTAATATACCCCTTTTGCAATTTCTTTCAATCAAAGAATCATACGAATAGTTGATCAAAAGAGTTTTATCAATTCCAACAAAATTTCCTTCAAAATTGAAAACTTGCCCGAATCAGATCCTTTCGGTCGATTTCTATATTGATGACATACTTACTATATTGATGATATACTTACAAAGTTGTTCCAATTTATTGATTTGCATTAACCCTATATCCTTGCCCCTAAAAGCTAAATCACTACTTTCTACTCGAGCTCCATCATGTACTATTTAAATTACAACCCAACAAAAAGAGGGGTTCTAGTGGCATAGAACAAACGATGTCGGGCCAAGAGCATCTTCATTCGTATATAACATGGCGGATAAACAATTCATTGCTCCCTAATCCGCAGATATTTATACAAGCCCAAACATCTACAAAAATAAAGAACAATACCCAAAACACAACAATTACGCTCGGCCCTCTAGGCGACTAGGCAGTCTACTAGGTGGTTCAATCAGCCTAAAACGCCTAGGCAGTAACTGAATTTATTTATCAGCTATTCTTTTCAACATTTGAAAAAATATCCAAGCTTTAAATTAAAAAAGACAAACTAATAATATCTAAAATTTTAGGGACAAAAGAGGAAAAACAAAAAACAAAGCAAGCGTGACACAAAATCACCAAACCTCCGCCAAAGGCTTTATAATATAGATTATGGTGTAGACGCAATACATAATTAACAAAAATTAGGAACTGTTTGACAGCCTCTTTTGGCCTTGCCTCTTTTTCGCACAGAAGCTAAAGTATTTTGATAAAAATTTGTCAACCTCTTTTTGCCTCTTAAAAAATAAAGAGATCAAGGCAATTCTTTTTTTAAAAAAGAGGCTTCTCATTACTCTTTTACCCTCATTACTCTAATTTATTTTTTTACAATTTTTTACTTCACTTCTCTCCCCACCCCCACCCCCACCCCCACCCCCACCCTAACCCTAAGTTTGTATAAATTGATAAGGGTAAAATGTCATATTAAGACATACTATACATACTAGCATCCGATCGCACACGCACGCAGTGTGAGTAAATTATGCAGTAAAATAAGAATTTTATAAAATTTAGAGAACTAAATAGAAAGATAAAAAAAAATAATACAAAAGACCAAATAGTAATATAATTAAAGTTAGGGGAGTGGGGGGTGGGGGGAAGTGCGACACAAAATCATCAAACCGCCCATGGAGGCTTTGGTGAAGTTGGGTACTTGGCTCACACATTTTATTTTCCTCTTTCGCCGCTATAGTTTACTTATATTACCATTTTGTCCTTTTTATATTAAATTTTTTATATCTTTCTACTTAGTCCTCCAAATTTTATAAAAATTTAATTATACTCCACATAATTTACACATGCAATGCATGTGCCACCGGGTACTAGTATAATTAAAGAATAAAAAATACAACACAAAATCACCAAATGGCTGGAGGGAGCCGCTTTATTCCTAAATGGTGAAGTTGGGTCACACTTTATTCTCCTCTTTTGCCCCTACAGTTTACTTATATAACCATTTTGTCCTTTTTATATTAATTTTTTTATATTTTTCTATTTAGTCCTTTAAATTTTATAAAATTCTTATTTTATCCCACATAATTTACACACGCAACGCGTGTGCCACTAAGTACTAGTATAATTAAAGTTGTAGAGTTTTAAAAAAATTAAAAAAAAGAGTGACACAAAATCACTAAGCTTGAGCCGCTTTATTAATAGAGATAATATATATATCTATATTACAAAGCCTCAATGGAGGTTTGGTGATTGTGTCACTTTTTTTCTCTCTTGTCCCTACAACTTTTGATATATTACTATTTTTCCATTTTAATTTAATTTTTGTATATCTTTTTATTTAGTCCTCCAAATTTATGAAGTATCAATTTTACCCCCACATAATTTATACACGCAATACGTGTGCCACCAGGTGCTAGCCTCCATGGAAGGTTTGGTGATTTTGTCACGCTTTTTTCTTCGTCTTTTTCTCCTACAACTTTAGATATATTACTATTATGTCTTTTTAATTTAAATTTTTAATATCTTTTTATTTAAAGCTTGGTGATTTTAATGTTCAATGTATGGAAGTGCTGCAATATAAAAAACTATTTTAAAGAAGAATAAAATTCTACCTGTAATTGATTTTTGATTTGTTTTTAGGGGTTGTTTCAAATACAACTAATTTACATATTATACAAATAATTTCAATTTTTATGCTCTAAATACAAATATGGTAAGAGATGTGTCACCACCTGATACCGCCTAGGCAGTTTGACTACTGCAAAGGTTTAGCAATGACTAAAACCATAAAAGTCAAACTGCTTAGGCGGGAGACAAATCACCCATACCCCTAAAGTATTTTATTTTGTAGTTATAGATCAGGTCAATCCGAAAAATATTACCAAAATATTATTTGCATGATTTGGAGTAAAAAGAAGAGAGTTATGGTTTTCGACCTGTTTAACAAGAGAGTTGGAGGTTGAAGATAACAACCTTTTTGGGAACTCTAATTTTTTTTAATCTAACTTGGCTGCCAACTTTTTTTCCTCCCACTTGTCTCAACCCTGTCTAGTTTCCTATTCTAATAAAGTTGATGAAATTAGACTTTCCACCAAATGAGGAAATTAAGAATAAGAACAATTAAACCACCTTGTCCCACAATAAGATAAAATGGATGAAGGATCATGAGCCAGGCCATTCTTAGAGAAGGGTAATAGGACCGAGCTCCAAGCACAGCTACTTAATGGATATAAATATCATATAATCAATGAAATTGGGTCAGGATCTGATATTTCATTAGTAGTCATTACCCCGTTGTAGAGAGATCATTAGAAGAACCAAAATTTGTCGAGTAAATTATGTTATTAGCTCAGTCAACTAAATTGCATAGAGATTCTTTGCTTCTTCTAAAGTATTTCTACAGTTATATAATATGATAATTTTTGCTAACCAACAGCCCCAAATTTTATATTGCATATCAAACTGAGCACTTGTACGAGAAAAATAAAACAGATGCAAACAGCTAAACCTTTACCCAGATCCAAAACTGTAAAAACATTTTTCTACAGGCAAGTATATGTTCAAAGAAAGACGAACCTCTCTTCTTGTGACATGCCAGAGTGGATGCAGATTGACGGAAAATTACACTCAACAAGTAACTTGTTCAGCTCAGCTGCTCTGCTCACACTTTTGACAAATATAACTACTTGATTGAAGTCCAACGCATCTAGCAGGTCATTCAACTTCCGGTTTTTCTCCAGCTCGCTCAATTTGATATAATGCTTCCATGAGAAAGTGAAAACGTTTAATATGATTCAATGATAGAGTAAGCTTTGATAACTAATTCCCAGATATATATATATACCTGTACAAGACCGTGTAGGGTCAACTTGGCTTCGTCATCCACATAAATCTCCATAGGCTGTAAGGAAGAAATGCCACAGTAAAGCATATTAGGAGCCTTGCTGAGGCTAATTGAATCCAGTATGAAATGAGACAGATGGACATCCAAGCATTCGAGAATCTGATCCATCGATAACTCCTTCCAGATGCTTTTTAATTCACACCAACCCTTTTCACATTCACTCAACACGACCTTAATAGACATGCCACAATCCCCCCCACCCCCCAGCCCAACCTAACCTAAAAAAAACATCATCAACCGCGACCAGATATCCACAACAGAGAAACCAAAAGGAGAATATAAAGCCTAAAGCTATGACCTCAAATAAAAACAAGCTAGCTGTAGCATATGAGATAATAATCCGACAGAACTGCTAGGCCTTCAAGGATCCTATTAACTCTTCTTGCAGGATACCCTTCCCACAAATCAAGCAGGACTCTCCTTACAAGATTTGAAATTTAAGCGTAAACTAAATACGAATGTCAAATATATAGAGCTGCAATCAATGCTTTGTGACTCTCTTAACTATCGCCTGCAGAAAGTTGGTATTATGAAAGACGGTAGTGACTTCAAAATTCAAGAAAAGTTGGCCACGGGAAATTACATCTTGCATAAATTTCTTGCAAACAGGACGGATTTCCTTGCTCAGCGTTGCGGAGAACATCATGACTTGCTTATCATGAGGAGTCATCTTAAAAATTTCCTGGACATCTCTCCTCATGTCTATAAATCATAAAGAGAGAAAAAGACGAGCAAAATGAGATGCTAAATTGTTGGAAAGTATGAGCACTGGAAACTTTAAAAAGTTGAAGGTGACATAAAAACAAAGTGTATACCAAGTGACTCGAGCATCTTATCACATTCATCAAGAATAAAATGCCTCACATTCTTCAACGCAAGTTCCTTGTCTCTTGCAAGTGCAAGTATCCGCCCAGGTGTTCCAACGACAATATGAGGGCATTCATTCTTCAGAAGATCCTTGTGAATTTTTATATTAACACCACCATAGAAAACAGCAACCTTGATATCAGGCAAGTATGTGCTGAACCTCTCGACCTCGTGACAGATCTGCAGAAGTGATGGTGAAATACCACCCATGGAAAAGGGACTCAATAAATAAGTCAAATAATGATTGTTCAATTAGAGGACCACACCCTAAGAGAAAAAAAAATCAAATTAAAAACTATTGGGATGCATGCCTGATAAGCTAATTCCCTTGTATGACATAAAACAAGGGCAGCAACTTGACCGGCAACAGGCTCAATTTGCTGCAGTGTTGATAGAACAAAAACAGCAGTTTTTCCCATTCCAGATTTTGCTTGGCAAATAACATCCATTCCCAATATAGCTTGAGGGATACACTCATGTTGCACTGGTGAAGAACCAAATAAATTGGAGCCAAGGTTTCAGTGAAAAAAGGTTTACCAAAGTCCAAACCATTTTACTTCTCCAAATCATGGGGGTTTAATAGTGATTTACCTGGAGAAAAAAATATTTAAAACCAATATTTTTTAGAGGAACCAATCTGATGAGTTAAATGTTAAAACAACAATTAGAAGAGGAAAAAAATTAATAATATGTAGATATACAAATACACAGAGATGTGCATACATATGAAAAAACGAAGAACTCCTAATCCTAGCAATTAGAACAAGCTCGACAACAGGATACAATTCAAACAAAATAATTATTATTGTTGAACATCAAATCAAAGTGCAAAAGCTTTCAATGTTATCAGTTAAACTTTATCACCAAGACAGAAATGAGGGTGGCATTAGATGAGTAGCACTAAAGTAGAACAAAAGATATGAAAAGTTATATGAACATTAAGAAGCTTATTACTTTTTACAGAACATAAGCTGGACATAACAGAGAGGAATAATGTATGGCCATATTGAGTGAAAACAAATCCAATCAGACACAAATGGAAAATTGAATTCACAAATTATGAAGCTCTTGCATAATCTTCAGAAAGTATCAAACTACCAAAAATAATAGAAAACCATATATAATGATGTAGGACAGATTTAAGATGAACTAACGGAAAATAAACTAGGACCTAAACTCCACGTTTAGACCATTAAGATCTCTCAAATGTATCAACTCCACGTATTAACACCAAGATGGATAAAATACCTCTACGGTAGGATATCTCTATAGTATGAATAAAATAATCAACTTCAATATCAATATTTTGTGGTCTAAATAACGTGCGAGGATTACATCACTATTTAAAGAGACTCGAACCCTAATTTTACCTGGGGAATAATAAAATACTAAATGACTAAAATACTTTTATTAATAATTCCTAATCACTAATTAATATCCTAAATCCCCACTAATAAATAAAATACGTAAATCACATCAACTATTTTTATATTAAACATAATAAAAATTCCAACTAATAAATATAAAAAGTATCTTCTTTTTTCTTGACTTGGAGTCCCCATCAATTAAGTTTTCTAAAAAGTAAGAGATTTGTAGTGACGTTCTATAGTTGAACAAATGAAGACATGATTACATGAAAAAATTATTATGAGATGATCTAGAATCAACCACAATATTATTTTTGAACAAATGTATTAAATGTAAACAATATCACATGAATGTAAAATAAAACAATATGGATAAAAATAATTATCATGGCATCGCCTAGGCGTCCCGGTGATGGAAGGAATGGTATGGCGTGAGTCAACTTGAGACGACATGAGACGTTGAGCTAACAAGGAGCATGCCTTGGCAGCTCTGTCCCAAGACTTTAAAACATGATTTTACCTGATACAAATAATGACCCATGGGCGACCCATCGATTAAAAACAAAGAAAAAACCCTAAAATAAAAAATTGAGACTTATCAACCTAAATCGAGTACTCCGGCTCATTTTCTCGACGACTTCTCTCACGAGTACTTCTTTGTGACTCATTGCGATGGCCCATTGCATCCCCATCGTAACTCCATCGCAGTCCCATAGCAACGACTACGACTCGTAGCAACCCTGAGTCGACCCAGCACTTAGTTTCCTTTTTTCTCTCCTTCAGTTGCAACGACCCAGCCCTCCGACCCTCTCTCACACAGCCACAAGTTTGTTTCTCTCCTCCTTTGTTCTCTGTTTAGATTAAGTGGCAATTTTATTGTTTTTTCAAGTCTTTTAGTATATCTTTGTGGGGAGGCTGATTTAAAAGTGGGTAAATATCCCATTAACTGTTTAGATTAACTTTTAGTTTATTATTGTTTTGAACTCTGTGGGTATTGTTTATTTTTAAATTGAGTATTCTCTGTTTATCTTTAAAAGTGGTAAAGTTGGTATTATTTATCTTTAAAGTGGTTATGTTTTGGATTTTAATTTATATGAAATTTTATTGTTTAATATACTTGTGAAGTAAATAAATAATATATAAATTGCACATTGTAAATAACTTGTCGTCATACGGACGCCATGGCAGTCGCCTTATCGCCTAAACGTCATGGCGGTCAACTTTTGCCATGTCTCACTGTGGCACCGTAACAACTATGGGGATAAAAGCAAAATCTAATGTTCAAAATCAATAATATGTATAAATAAATCATGAGGTAGTTAAGAAATCACAATAGTACTAAAAGATTGATTTGTTAAGAAGTACAAGGTACAAGATCAGTGGATTATTATGAATGAATATATCCATGTTCGGAAACGTTGTTAAGAAGTACACAGAAACCATGTTCGGAAACGTTGTTACACAGAAACCACAAGTTACAAGATCAGTGGATTATTATGAATGAATATACTTACCAGATCTAAAAATGAAAAATATAACTAAAACAAAGGAAAAAGATCTGTCGAATTTAGACATCTGAAACAGTGTGCTTAACAGTAACTTCAACATTGTATACGATCCACAATACATCATTCACTTGAAGGAAACTAGCATTCTTAGCAACTACTTTTGAAATCACTATCAATCATCAAATTGAATAACTATGAGATAGTTATCTTGCCTTCAGAAGGGTGCTCAAACCCAGAGTCCACAATAGCTCGCAGTAGTTCTGGCTTCAAAAGGAAATCTCTAAATCCGGAACTGTGAATTCCTACGTATCCCCTACATTCAAGAATGAGAGAGAAGGCATCAGATTTGCTGTATGCAAACAAATAGGCTTCCTCAATTGCAATAGATGCACATATACAAATTAGATTAGAATACAAATAAAGGAACAAATATCAGTGCAATAATTATATGTGCCAAAACATATAAATCGGCTTGAATAGAGGACTACTAACTAGGTTGTGCCATTTAACTAGTAAAAATTATTTTAAGAAGATATTCTATCCTCTAATGGTAGGAAAGTGGGACAAACTATTTATTTACATATCTACATAAAGAAGACCACAATAAAAGGAAAGAAATACAACACAAGACATAAAAATATAAAAATAAAGAATACAGCTTATTTAAATACTTAACTAAAATGCCAAAGTTTCTACGGGTCATGATATGTACTTGAATAATTCAGGGAAAAAAATCCTTCCTAGACATATTCTCAAAAAGGTTCTTACGAGACTTTCATAGACACTTGTGTGCCCTTCTAGTAATTAAAATAAAATTTAAGGATCCATGCAATTAAAAGGTATTTAATGATTACCCAAATGAAAAAAAGAACAAAAAAAATCATCTTTTTATTCTCATTCTATTTAATTTCATTTAATACACAACTTTAAAAAATATAACCAACCCGATAAAGGCACAACCACAACTAGTGTTCCTTGTAGTTTTGGAGTAACACCCTATTAATATGACACTTAACAGCAAAAGAAATTGCCTTTAAATTTGATTTATAATCATAACCACCAAATTTGAACCGAATAACTATGTACAACAGCAGATAAATTAGTAAATTATTATATACTTTTGCCCTTTTGAAGAGCAAAAGGAAAGTTAACTTTTGAAAATTAAAGCTTTTGAAAAATCATGACTTTAATACATACAACAGCCAAGATTACAAATTTACTGATTTGATACGTTTATTTTGATACTGGGCTCTAGTTTTGGGTCATTCCTAAAAATAAAGTTCTGACGTTCCATTCGAAATGTAGGATGAATTACCTACATAGATCTATAGTGAAGAAACTTGACACACAATATACGAATAGAATTATGAAAGAATATATGATAATTGAGCTAGATTTTGAGCAAGAGTTTACTTCTTAACGGCTTCGCCGTTGACTTTTGCGGTGACGGAGTCGGGGGCTTTTTCATCTTCCTCCTCGTAGTCAATGAGTTCTTCCTCGTAAGCATCGTTGTCCTTGTTTTCGCCCATTCTATATAAATATATATATACACCACACAGATCGAAATCAAAAACTGATAACTTCGTAATTCGAAGTAAATACATAAAGATATAGATATAGCGCGAGAGAGCTCTCGTTCACCTTTAGATGGATCTGAGAGAAGGTTTGATTAGGGTTAGGGTTTGAAGACGTCTGCAGAGAAAAAATGTTAGGAAAAAAAATGGCACGAGTAGAGGGTGTAATGGCCTAATGGGAGAGAGTGATAGGGTTTTGGGATTCTATAGGTAAGATTAGACGGGTTACCATGGGTTGCAACGGGTCGGGTCGGGTCGGTTTAGATCTAGCCTTCTAAATTCGATTCTATCAAATTCGGGTGACATCTGTGGAATTTTACATACACAACATTAGGGTCGAACAAAAAATCAAATTGTCTTTGAAATTGCATCAATTAAAATTGCACCAACGGTTCTGTTGTATGTGATGATTTTAGGTGGATTGAAAAATCAAATTTACGGTTTGATTTTGGTCAATGGATAAAACTGCATGCATAAAATCGAAATCACACCATACGCCAACAAGATAAAAAAAGTCAAATTGTCCAGAGTGATTTATAAATTTTAATGAGAATATGATTGAGCTTACCATCATCATCATTATAATAACAATAATAATTTACAATAACAAACCCACCAACAAGCTTTATTTAATGTTATCCACCTATATGTTTGTATAGATACATACTAGCTCATATACATATATATTTTCCATTTACCTAATATTATTATCCTAAACTTAAAAACTTAAACTTATGTATTATTTATTTTTCTTTATATAAATAGTGTTATATATTGATAGACACATAATTCATATATTTTATTATCCTTAATTTTGTTTTTTTAATTATATTAGTTTATTAAATTAATATATTTTATTTTATTTTGTAGGGTTTAATATTTATTGCAATAAAGTCAAAATCTTGGTGCTCAAGCGATATTTAATGCTCTTATTCATGTAAGAAATATCCAAAAAAAATCCTGCAAGGAGAAGGAAAGAGGTGGAACAATCGTTATATTTATTATTTAATGGATTCGGATTCCTAGATTGTTTTCTCATTATTAGTTTTCATATTCTAGTTAATCAACTCTCAATCTTTATTTCTAATTCGCCTAAAATAGATATTAAGGATATATTAAAATTAATCTAGTCTCTGTGGGTTCGACCTGTACTTGCCAGTTCTTCAATTTGACACTGTGCACTTGCAGTTACATATTTTTATCACATCATATATCATAACAAATTTTATCGATATTAAATAAATACGTGATATATGATAATAAGTATGAGACTCATTAAATAATTAAATTATTTTATCATTTTATGTTTAACATTAATTAGTCTCACCCCTACATTATATAAAACTGAATTTACGGCTTGGGTTTGGTTCTATTTAACTTTTGTTTAGACAAAACATTATAAGTAAGGTTGTGTGTGTTATCAAAGTGGTATTTAATATTGTGTGATGCTAAATTGTTAATTTAAATTGCATAAAATTTTGTTGTTTCAATTAATTTTGGAATCGAAACCGCACCAAATAAAATCACATCACACAGTTCAAAATCGCACCGCACCAATCACAAACGGTTTCATGTGTGATTTTAAATTTGTTAAACCGCACCTAAACAGTTTCGTGTACGATTTAAACTTCAAATCACATCATGCTCATCCCTACACAACATTTACTCACGAATAACATACTCCTATATTTTATGAGAACTAGTACGTGGCACACATGATGTGTATGTGTGTTTTAAATTTTTTATTATAAGAAAAACTAATTTTTGGGAAAAAAAATAAAATTAATGACAAATCATGTTTAAAATAAAATAAAAAAATAATTTAATTATGTGAGAAAGATTGATAGAGATAAAATCGGAGTTAAGATAAATTATAGGAGTTGGGGGAGATTTATGACATTTTTGATAAAATTAAAAATTAAGATATGAAAAGTTTAAGAACTGAATTAGTAGAGTTGAAAACTTTAAGTTACTGAATTTTAAGATTGTAACACCAATTGTGTCAACTGAAAATTAAGTTACCGTATATAATTAAGTTATTTGATAATAACATAATCTCAAATCTGAATATATTTAAATTTGCATATTTATCCTTCTAATTTACAATAAGTTGAATATTATAAATATGTATAAACTTAATAAATATTCATAACACTTGAAGTAGAAAGAATCTTTAATCTTTATATACTAGCAAAACAACAACAATTACAAGCCATTGATATCTGGAATAATATCAGATCCACTAAAGAACCAACACCATCAAACACCATTACAAACCTAAGGTCCTAAACATCCAACATCATGGCCACATTTTGGAAAGAAAATTATTGTGCTTATCTTTCTACTTGATCACTTTGAAAGCTAATCAATAAAAAAATTAAAAAAATAAATAACAAAAAAATGAAATAATAAATTTTTTATGAGATCATACTTAATTAAAGGCTGTTTTTTGGTAAAATGAATTTAGTTATCAAATAGTTTTTTAGTGCAGACGTAGTAATCAAATGCCCAGTACGGATATAATGTAGAAATAACGAACTAAAATAAAAAATTCAATTAACTGAACTAAATTGAAATGAACAAAACTAACACAATAAAACAGTAAGTTGAATCAAATGGCTGAATGTTATTTTATTAAATTGGGAACACGAAATTGTGATGGTTAATTTGAATACATTTTGTTATTTTATTGTATTATTAATGAAAATAAAACTTTTTTGTGACATATTCTTTTGATAAATAAAATTCTTTTTTGTAAAATGAAGGATGCACATATATCATATTAATTTTATCGGTTAGTAATAATAATCAGTCATTTTTATGCAGTAGACACAATAATATGAATTTATTTATGAGCTCCCAATTTTCTCAATTAAAATGAATCAATCAAAATTTAACTTTGAAATGAGCATGGATAAAAAAGGAAGGGAATTGTTATTTTCACAAGTAAAAATTAATATTTCTACAAGGCCTCTCTTACATGAGTATAAGACTCATTTACTATTAATGTGAGAAGGGATTTGTAGAATTATCACTTTTGCTTGTGGAAATATCAATTCCCAAAAGAAATGGTATTTACATTCACAAATGTGAATAATTTAGACATAAAATTAGATAGATTCCATTGATTTACAGATTTTATCCTAACTAATTGATACGTCATTAACTTATTAATATAATAATGTATCGTAAACTACAATATGAATCAATCAAAATTTAACTTTGATTTGAGTATGGATAAAAAAGAAATGGTATTTACATTCACAAATGTGCATAATTTAGACGTAAACTTATTGATTAATAGATTTTATCTTAACTAGCTGATACGTCATTAACTTATTAATATAATATTTGTATCATAGACTGCAGTGTTAGATAGGGCATATGTTCAACTGTTTACTTTTTTATATGGTACAAAATATATAGTCAAAATGTACCATTAACAAATTTTTAATTGTGAATATATCCTCAACATATTGAAATTGCTTCCACTATTGGATGAAACTCGAGATAGATGAGCAAAGACTATAAACCAGTAAAACATGGTGTATGTGTTTAGATCAAAATATTCTCACCTTCACAATTTAGATATCTCCATTGGGATTCATACACTTTAAACCAGTAATAAAATAACATACCAGTTATATATGTGAGCTTCAATATTGGTTTAAATGTTTGCTTCTTTTCTTCTTCTTCTTTTTCAAAATAAGCACAAAATGTTAACCTTGGGTTACCTTTTTATGCGCATATATCTTAAAAATAACTTCAAAATAAGGTGACATAATTCTGATACTACTCTTAGAAACCAAGGTAACATGAATTTGGAATTAAGAAAGGAAAGGAAGGCATCTTAATCGATCGATAGGTGGAAGTATGTGTGTGTGTTATATGTTTAATATTTTATTTATTTAAGAATTTTAATGCATGCATGTAGATTCTAATCTTTCAATCATGAAAATGGAATCCTCTTGACAAAGGAAATCTCTTTCTTCAAAGCAAGACAGCCTTGTATATTCTCTTCAATAGACGTACATACATATATATATATATATATATATATGCATAGTACTATTTGGGGATGTTAAGTATTCTCACAAATTTAGAGCTTCAAGTTACCTAACAAGATTTTTCATCACGGGTATGTTCTAGAGTGTGTATATATATATGTGTGCGCTCATATGCATTTAGTTATTTTGGTAATTTAGTTCTGGTTGTTTTAATTGTTCATTATTTCACACACACACACACACACACATATATATATATATATATATATATATATATATATATATATATATATTATTGCAAGCAGCTTTCAGGGCCATGGTTCCACATTTGCTACATGGGGTGCTTCATGCAACCATTTATGAGGTTGATAGACTCGGTACTGGATTCGGTTTTGGTCTATGTGCCCAGGTACACATCTCTTCTCTTATATTCCAAATTAACAAATTATATATATATATATATATATATATATTACGTTTGTTTGTTTACTAACTATTTTTTGGTGGAAATTTGGAGACTACCCATCCACAAAGAAGAACAAGAAAGATTTTATCCCAAGTCAAGAGGATAGTCCTGTGCCGGCCTGAGGTACGCGCGTACTCCTTAATTTCTTCATCATGCCACAATCTAATTTAGCACTTGTAACTAAAAAAACCAGAATTCTAACACTTTAGATTAATTTCTTCACGTACAGATTGTTGGTTCCAGACTCTACGCAACCGTTGATTTGGAAAAGGCGAGGGTTGGACGGACCAGAATGATAAATAATGAAGCGTCCAACCCCCGCTGGTACGAGTATTTCCACATATACTGCGCCCATAGGGTGTCAAACATAGTGTTCACACTGAAAGATGGCAATCCCATTGGGGCAATACTAATAGGAAGAGCTTATCTACCTGTTGAGGCAATTTTAAGTGGATATGAAATAGACCGATGGCTCGATATATTAGACGAGGATCGCAATCCTATAGGCTCCAAAATCCATGTCAAGCTACACTTCTCAAGTGTCACTCAAGACAGCAACTGGTCACAAGGGATAAGAAGCCCTTCATTTGGAGGTGTACCCTACACATTCTTTAAGCAAAGGCAAGGATGTCAAGTCTCACTATACCCGGATGCCCATGTTTTAGATGATGATCACACCGAGTACCTTAAGTCCCAAGGGTATTATGAGCCTCAAAGATGCTGGGAAGATATATTTGATGCAATTCATAATGCCAAGTTTTTGATTTATATAACAGGCTGGTCTGTTTATACTAATTTCACCTTGATAAGGGATCCGAAGAGACCCAAGGCCGGAGGGGACATAACGCTCGGCGAGCTTCTTAAGAAGAAGGCAAACCAAGGCGTAAACGTGCTTATGCTGGTTTGGGATGACAGAACTTCTCTCAAGGAACTTAAAAAAGATGGCCTAATGGGAACTCATGATCAAGAGGCATGGGATTTTTTTCGGAGCACGAATGTGCATTGTTTTTTGTGCCCGCGGAATCCTGATGGCGGGGGGAGTATTGTGCAGGGAATTGAGGTTTCTACCATGTTTACTCATCATCAGAAGTCGATCATTGTGGATACTCAAGTTTTAGTAGGAGGGTCAAGCAAAAGAAGGATTGTGAGCTTTGTTGGCGGGATAGATCTTTGTGATGGTCGTTATGATAATGGGGAACATTCTCTTTTTAAGACATTGGGATCCGTGCATCACGACGACTTCCATCAGCCTAACTTTCCAGGATCATCGATCAAAAAAGGCGGACCCAGGGAGCCTTGGCATGACATACATTGCAGGCTAGAAGGGCCAGTTGCTTGGGATGTTTTGTACAATTTTGAGCAAAGGTGGAAAAAACAAGTAGGGAACAAATTTCTGTTTTCACAATCTAAGCTTGATGAGATCATTACACGCCCGTCCGCAGTAACGACTTCCCTAAACCCCGACACGTGGAATGTTCAAATTTTTCGCTCTATCGATGGTGGTGCTGCTTTTGGCTTCCTTGAAAAGCCTGAAGAAGCAGTTGCTACAGGCCTTGTAAGTGGAAAGGACAATGTGATTGACCGTAGTATTCAGGATGCCTACATAAACGCGATCCGACGAGCTAAAAATTTCATTTATATAGAGAATCAGTACTTTCTCGGAAGCTCATTTGACTGGAAATCAAATGATATTAAAGTTGAGGATATTAATGCATTGCATCTCATACCCAAAGAGCTTTCGCTAAAGATTGTAAGTAAGATAAATGCAGGGGAGAGATTCAGTGTGTACATTGTGATTCCAATGTGGCCTGAAGGTATTCCTGAGAGTGATTCAGTTCAGGCAATATTAAATTGGCAAAGGATGACAGTGGAGATGATGTATAAGGACATTGCAATTGCGCTTCAAGGTAAAGGACTTGAGGCCAGCCCGAGGGAGTATTTGACATTCTTTTGCCTCGGAAATCGAGAGACGCCGTCGGCAGGAGAGTATGTGCCTCAAGAGAGACCAGAGCCTGGTAGTGATTATAGTAGAGCTCAACAATCACGTCGCTTCATGATCTACGTTCATTCAAAAATGATGATAGGTATGTGAATCTCTTCACGCATTTAAATAGACGTATCGTTCATCTTTCTCTTGCTAATAACAAATTTAGATTTTGAAAATTTTAACCCAAATTTGGATCAATAAAAATTAACTTACCTTGAAAACCAAGTATCTCGATTTCACTCTAACGACACCCAACGCAAGATTTTAATCCGGTCTCTAAGTAGTCTTTTCTACTGGTTGTCCAGTTATACAAAAGCTAGTTATGTTAAGATCTAGTATTATCCCTTACGATTTAGTTTGGAGTTGGGATCGAAAATTAAACTAGTGCAATATTCAAATATATAGGTTTTTTAACCTAGTTTTTGTTGATTGTAGTTGATGATGAATACATAATCATTGGTTCTGCAAATATCAATGAAAGATCAATGAAGGGAGCAAGAGATACAGAAATTGCAATGGGAGGCTACCAACCACATCATCTAGCAACAAATCAACCAGCAAGGGGCAAAGTATTTGGTTTCAGAATGGCCTTATGGTGCGAGCATATTAACTACATCTACGGCGCGTTTTACCATCCAGAAAGTCTTGATTGCATTCGAAAACTAAATGCAATTGCCGATGAAAATCTGGGTTTATATTCCGACGATACGTGTGTTGAAGACCTTCCGAGCCATCTTCTTCGCTACCCGATTGAGGTGTCCGGTACCGGAGAAATTACAGCAATTTCAGGGATGGAATGTTTTCCAGATACCAAAGCTCTTGTACTTGGCAAGAAATCTAAATATCTTCCTCCACTACTCACTACTTGAGTGAGTACTAATATTTATTCACCAAAAAATCTATATAAACATTTCATTTATAAATTAATGTTGCTACTTGCTAGAACAATTAATTCATGGAAATTCAAAACATTTGGAATTATGCAATGTAAGTGAGTCAAAACGATGAAGGAAGAAAAAAAAAAAACTAGGCTCAATCAAATTCATATTTTAAATCCAGATTTTGTAAAATAATTTTAAATCAAAATTTCCAGAACAAGGTGTATTTTTTTAAATAAATAATATAGTTATTTTTAAAATTATCTATAATTATTCATCATTTTTTAAACAACTTAATTAGCTATCTGATTATGATGATCAATTATTTTTTATAATTTAACTATTACAATCTGATTATGTTAATCTCAACATCAACATGTGATAAATAATACTCCATCCATCCCAAATTATCTGCACTTTTGACCATTTGCACACTTATTAAGAAATACAATTATTATGCCAAATATGTTACTATAAGAGCACAATTATATCCACAATTATGCAGTTTGGGGATTATAAACTTATGAGGAGAAAGAACAAACGAATAGGATAAAGTTGTAATATAACCACTTTAATTGTCTAAAAAAGAGCAAACAGCAGTTATTTTGATACAGCAAAAATTCTTTAAAACAACAGATAATTTGCGACGGAAGGAATATAATATAGGGTGTTGTTGACATTAATTAGTCATGACGTTTTTAGATATATGGGATTGAAGAGAATAAAGAAGGCATCCACATATTATTATTTTATCCTATTGCTTAAGGTTTCACGTTAACCACAATCTAATTAAATTTGTCATGAAATTAGTAGACATATAAATTATTTTCTATTGTAATTAAACAATTTAAAAGAGATGAATTAAACTGATATTTTTCACATGTCTCTCTCGCATAAATATGATATCCACACACTATTCATGCGAGAAGAACCTGCAATTTTTCAATAAAAATCGTTTAAAATTTGTCTTACCCCCATAAACAACATAATAAATTCAAAGTAAAAATTAGAGAATTGATATTTTACAAATAAAAATGTTAGTTTCGTAAAATCTTACTCATATGAATAATAAGTAGGGTCTACTTTCGTGTGAGATAAGAGCTCGTGAAACTAATATTTTTATTTATAAAAATAACCGTTCCCAAAAATTAATAAGAAATCTATATGGATTTATATAATCGGTAAATATTTAATAATGATATCGGCCCATTCTTATATAAACAAAGTCAAAGTCCTGAGGTTGTAAACTCCATTGAATTAGACCCACTTTTATAATTACTATGTTTTGTTGTCTCTTTTCCCTAATAAAATTATAGATTTTCATGAGTTTAATTTTTGTCAATTATTTGTGCATGAATATTTGATACTTCCTTTCTTGTTAAATAAAATTCTTATTTTCATTTACTTTATTCCTTTTATAGAATATACATAGAAATGTAGCATAATATTCCAAGTTTGCTCATGAGAGAGGCTAAACTTAAATCCATTAATTAATATCAATATACGTTATGTATTCTTCTTTCTTTTTTTACAAAATGCATTATATATTTTTTCCTAGCATTACTCTCATTTTTGCAGGGTTAGGCAGCAAAGCCAGTGCCCTCCAAATTTATGAAGGCCATGCAGGACCGGAAAGCCCCAAGCCACTCATGGCTCAATATTAAAAAAATTACTTATAAGACTTTGAGTGCATAAGATTTTGAAATTTATTATTGTCAAAGACAAGAATATTAAATTTCAGTCGAATACAACAAAAATAAAAAGATCAAAAATATTATATATGGCTATGGTCAGGGTGGTGAGTGCTCGAATAAGAGTCAGGATACCCCTCTTCAGTGCTGCTGTACTCCCAATTGAAATATTAGTTTTGTTCAGAAAATTATTATTTAATTCTGCAATAAGTCTCAATATCAAATATTTTTGTTTATATATTGTTGGGATAGTTCAAATGAATTTTATATCGGATAAATTCAAGAGTATAAATGGGTTAATAAATATGATGGAGTCTCAACCTAATAGGTTAACCTTTTAGGTAAGGAGGTGGTCTAACATGCTTATTGAGTATGAATTGATGTGGGTTGTGGTTCGTACAATAACATTATATATATATATATATATACGCTACCGGGAACATACCTTGCTTACCTCCTTTAGCGACGGACCGGGTGACAGTTTGGTCCGTCGCTATATATACAACCGTCATCTTAGTGTTGTCCATCGCTATATGTTGTCCGTCCCGGGTGACAGTTTGGTCTGTCGCTATATATACAACCGCCGTCTTAGTGTTGTCCATCGCTATATGTTGTCCGTCCCTAAAAACTAAGACGACAGTTGTATATATAGCGACGGACCAAACCATCGCCCGGTCTGTCGCTAAAGGGCCGGTCCGTCGCTAAAGGGAGGTAAGCAAGGTATGTTGGATAAAGTGTAAGTTTAAGATCCGGACCGTATATATATACACAACTGTGTATTACACAGTCGTTTATGACAACGAATTTTTTGGATTATGGCAAAGGGTTCGTCGCCATAGACCAGAATAGCTATAGCAATGGGTGAACCGTCGTTATAGCCCAAAAAAATCGTCATCATAGACGACTGTGTACTACACAACTGTGTATATACATTTTTCCTATATATATATATATATATATATATATATATATATATATGTCATTAAATTTACCAAATTGACTAAAACACCCATGTTTTCAATTATTATGATGTTAGCTAACTAAATTCAATGTTTCATACGTTTGCATGTGTTTCGGTCACAAAAACCGTGTAATTTATTTGTATTCCGTCACATTGCTCCTTTAAAATTTGTTTTTATATATTTATAATATTTTAAATGAGACTCTAAGAATTTAGAGGGTACATGCTTAGTAATCAGCTTTTTAAAACGGCTAATTTGGAGCGCTTCTCATTATTTGTCAAAATTAATAATTAAGTTTCACCAAATATATTACTAACTTCTCTCTATTTATTTTAGTAATTCCACTTGTTATCATATTTTATTTTTCAAAACCTTCTTTTTTTAATAATTTATAATTGAAATAAGTGATAAGCAATGTTTTATATCAAACCTTTTCTGCTTTTTATAAATTAGCTGCATTTTTTTAATAAAATACAAACTGTTTTTTAAGAAATAATTATAAACGCAAACAATAATATGAATCACTAATTATAAAAAACAAAATTGTAAGCAATTTTAAACATACTCTTAATATCTTCTGCCATTTCTCGGTGGCTCAAGCGGTGGGCCGTGGGCGGGCGGGCGGGCGCGTTTCACGTTTAACATATTATTGCAATACTAGGCCAACTGTTTTTTGAAAAAAAATTACTGCAACTTGATTAGACTAATTAAATATGAGAATTGATATTTCCATATATATATTTGATATTTTTACGTGATCTTCTTTCACATTAGCATACAATAGGTCTCACTTTTATGTGAGAAAGAACCATGTAAAAATATTAAAAACACATGAAAATAATATTTTCACGTGATTTTCTCTCCCATGAGCATGCAGTGAGTCTCGCCTTCATATGAAAAAAAATTATATAAAAATATCAAAAATATATATAAAAATAGTACGTTCTGCTAATTGAAATGATTAAGGAAAGGGGAACATCGAACTTGGTCAATATGCACATTAATGATTATATATATATATATATAGTTGATGCAACAAGTATATTTGTATATGTATATTATTCTAACCTTTGAACAAACGAAGAAATTCCCATGCAAGTTGCAAAGTGGACGATGAGGACTTGCATTGAAAATATAATAAAAAAATATTTAAGAAAATTGTATGAATAATACTTGGCTCATATTTCTTTGCAGTTATTATGAATGAAATTAGATTATTTATGTCTTTAAATAAGCTTATGTTTCTTTGCAAATTAATCGGATTATAATTCTTAGGATTATAATCTCAAAACTATTAATCTTAGGATTATAATTCCGAAATTATAATTATAATCTCAAGACTATTAAACCATTTTATAATCTCTAGACTAATAGTTTTAAGTCTAAATTTGAAAACAAACAAAATACCTGAGATTAATAATCATATCTCAAGTATAATCATTACAAACAAATATAGCCTTAGACAACGATGGGTACAGGTTATCTAATATTTTCCACAATAATGTATACTCGATAAAATTTAAAGATCGACTTACTTGAGATAAGGATACCGATGATCAAAAAAGAGATAGTAATATGAGATTATTACATATTAATTATCTTGAGATATTTTTTTAAACAAAAATATATATCTCTCTTATTTTAATATTTTAAACATAAATATTCTTATTTATCACATAATTATAAAAAAAAATTTACTAAGCACTACCATATATATATATACATGTGATTCCTATTTCTATTTACTTATTTAGTTTTTTTTCCTTATACACTCAATGGCTCAATAAATATCACAAAACTTCGAAAGTAATGAACATGATTTGGAATTGGTCTCATTTTTATGTTAGGATTTTTGTTTTTGTTTTTGTTTTTGGTGTTACATTTTGTCTGTCTCTTTGAAAACATGATTTAGCCCTTGGTTGGTATAATTATTAGGTAATTGATATTTTTCTCACATAAATAGTAAATGAGTCACACTTTTGTGAGATAGAATTTGTAAAAATATCAATATTTACTATTAAAAATAACAATTTCCCCTATTATTAATGTAAGGGGTATGATATAGTTTATTTGTTAGTTTAATTTCATTTGATTTTTTTTTTTTGATTTATTGACATGTTGTCTAATTTAATTAACTAACTAACTCGATCATATTTAATAAACGAGTTTATTTTTTTTTATAATGTGAGTATCAATTCAAAATTCCCAAATTAATTTAAAAAATAAAATTCCATATTTAAATGGAAGGAGTATTTTATACCTCTTTTTAAAAATTTAAATTTCGTTTATATTTTGTCGTAGAACTAGAATTCTTGGAATACCATCCAAACAAACACTTGTTTCAAGGAGAAGGAAAGAAAACCACCTTCGGTTTCAGGTGTTATGTTTTCTGGTATTTTTGGTGGGAAATAAAGAAATGGAAACATTGAATGGACGCAAGAGAATACCGGTTTTTGGGTTGGATTCACTGCATGTACCACTTTCTCTCTCCTCCCAATTATTATTATTTAAAAAAAACACCCTACTTTGATAATAAAAGATAACCAACGCACACCCACATGTACACAGATTCATTGTAACTTCCCCACTACCTTACATTTCCCTTTCTCTTTCTTCTCACGCTTTTTTTGCCCTATCAATTAGGGTTTCAGATGACCCATTAGCCGCCATAATTCATATGCATTCATCGTTTTCGAATCTGTACTGTTTATTGATCGTGTTGTTGTTCTTGGATCTGTTCTTTTTTCCTGTTATTCGAGGGTTTTTTGGGCTTGAACGGTTCAATTTTGACCTCCCAGGGGGTATTCATCTTTACTCATGCCGAAAGTCTTCGAATATAGTGGTAAGACCTCTATTCTTTTATGGGTTTTGCTTTAATTCTTTGTTTTCAGCTCAATTTGTTTAGTGTTATTTGAATTTTTTTTATATTTGTTGAATATTTGAATTGTTTTGTGTCATTGTTTTAGCTTGTGGTAGCAGTAATGTAAAAATGATTTGATAGTTTTGGTATGTGGTCTGTGTTTTATATTTTACTTTTTGCTAGCAATAGGATTATAGACTATGGATTGGTATAATGAAGCTTCTGGGTTTGGTAATCTGCTCTGTTATTTTGGTATGTAGAACCTGATAGAACATACATGAAGTTGGTAATTTTCTAACAGCTAAGAGATTTATGTTGATTTCCCTTTTTAATTTATCTGTCTTTTTGCTGTAAAATTTGGAGAGGTTGTGAGACGATTCTTAAACAATTTAAATATACATCTGATGTAGAAATAGCTAGGATTTTTATATTCATATTTTCTTTTCTAGATTGTTATCCTATAAGGTTTATTCTTTTCTAGTGTGTTTATATCGTGTCAAATTTAGAAAAATCTTACAGATTAGAAATTGGTTTGATATAAAGTATAAAATTACATTTTCCTTTTTTCTTCTTCTATACCCAAAATCTGTTCATAGACTAAGAGAGATAGAGGAAGAGGGCATATTACCGAAGGTAATTTAAATATTGTTTGTGGGTGGGTGGTGGTAGTGACCTAGATCTATCAATGACTACAACTGTTTTTGGCCTATGTAAGATTTTATATTCGATATTGCTCTGATCTGATAACTAGGACAACTTGTCTAAATTGTAATATTTAGTTTAAGTCTGTTAAATTTGACTCTGCAACTTTGCTCAAGTTGTTTCTCATTTTTGTTCAGGAAATGATAACTTCTGCCCTGGGGGGTCAATATACCCTAATCCCAAGGAGTCAACCCTCTTTTTGTCCCTTGGTCATCATGTTGACGTGTTTTTTCCTCGTAAGAGGTCTCGCATCAGTGCACCTTTTGTATTCAGTGGAGAAATACTTGAACAGAAGCAGGCATCAATTGAAGTTCTGCCTGATGAATGCCTCTTTGAGGTCTTCAGACGTCTCCCTGGTGGTCAAGAGAGAAGCTCCTGTGCTTGTGTTTCCAAGCGTTGGCTTATGCTTTTAAGTAGCATTCGCAGGGATGAAATCTGCCCCACTGAACTTACTCGGTCTTTGGAACCGAAGGAAAAGCTTGTTTCCACTGAAGCGGTCAAGTCCTACGAGACTAACAAGAAGAGTGCACTTGCTGTTTCAGACGTTGATAAAGTTGAGCCACTGGTTGAAGATCTAGAATTGGAGGGTGATGGATACCTTTCTAGGTGTTTGGAAGGGAAGAAAGCTACTGATATTAGACTTGCTGCCCTTGCCATCGGAACCAGTAGCCGTGGAGGATTGGGCAAGCTTTCCATCAGAGGAGGCAATTCTTTCCGTGGGGTGACAAACCTTGGTCTTAAGGCCATTGCTCGTGGATGCCCTTCTCTAAGGGTCCTTTCATTGTGGAATTTATCTTGTATTGGTGATGAAGGCCTTTCTGAAATTGCCGGTGGATGTCACATGTTGGAGAAGCTTGACATTTGTCAGTGCCCCTCGATCTCTGACAAGGCTTTGATTGCTGTTGTGAAGAACTGTCCTAATCTGACCTCGCTAACAATTGAATCATGTTCAAGCATTGGTAACGAGGCCCTGCAATCTGTTGGTCGTTTCTGTACCAATTTGAAGTCCATCTCTATCAAAAATTGCCCACTTGTAGGCGATCAAGGTATAGCAAGTCTCGTCTCATCAGTAAGCACCCTTACCAAGATGAATCTCCAGGCCTTGAACATCAGTGATATGTCTCTTGCTGTTATTGGCCACTATGGGAAAGCTCTTACTGACCTAGTTCTTATTGGCCTCCAAAATGCGACTGAAAAGGGTTTTTGGGTCATGGGTAATGGTCAGGGCTTGCAGGCATTGAGGTCCTTCACGATTAATTCTTGCCGAGGAGTTACTGATTTGGGGCTTGAAGCAGTAGGGAAAGGTTGCCCAAATTTGAAGCAGTTTTGCCTTCGCAAATGTGCGTTTTTATCGGATAACGGATTGGTTTCTTTTGCCAAAGTTTCTAGGTCACTTGAGAGCCTGCAATTAGAAGAATGCCACAGGATTACCCAATCTGGGTTTTTTGGTTTCCTTATAACCTGTGGTGAAAAAATGAAGGCTCTTTCTCTGGCAAACTGCTTTGGTATTAAGGACTCGATCCTGGGATTTCCTTTAATGTCTCTTTGCAAGTCCCTGCGTTCTCTGTCCATTCTTAACTGCCCTGGATTTGGTAATGCTAGCTTGGATATATTGGGTAGGATCTGTCCGCAATTGCAGCACTTGGACTTTACTGGGCTTCAAGGAATAACAGATGAGGGATTTCTCCCCCTCATTCAAAGCTGCGAGGCTGGCCTAACAAAGGTCAATCTTAGCAGTTGTGCAAATTTGACTGACAAAGCGATTTCGACCATTGCAAAGTTGCATGGTAGCACTCTTGAACAGCTAAATCTTGATGGTTGCAGATACGTCAGCGACGCTAGCTTGGTTGCTATTGCTGAAAATTGCGTAGTGCTATCCGAACTTGATATTTCCAAGTGTGCGATCTCCGACTCTGGCATTGCAGCCCTGGCTCACGCAGTCCAGCTTAATTTGCAGATTCTTTCCATATCACATTGTTCTTTGGTATCTGACAAGAGCTTGCCCTTTTTGGTGAAGTTGGGAGAGACCCTCGTGGGGTTGAACATCCAGCATTGTAGTTCAATCAGCATTGGCATGGTTGATCTGCTTGTGGAGCAATTGTGGAGGTGCGATATCCTTTCCTAAGCCAGGGAAGTAACTGAAGAAACCTGGTCATGAATATAAATTGCTGATGGGAATGACAGGGTTGGACATATCAGGAAGTTTAATTACCGGTTGGTGGTGTTGGATAGCTTTAGTTTGTGTAGTATTTGGGTATAGCTACTGTTTTTCTCCTAGTCCAAACTCCAGAGACTTGGCTCCTTTTTCCAGAGAACATGGCTGACCGTCTTTTTTTGCAGCTTTCTTTCAGTAGAAAGCTGTTGCAAGAATTTTGGCCTCCTAATAATGGGGTGCTGCATTCTTCCCAGCCATAGTTCCCTGAGAATACAGATGCTGAGCTCTGGTTCTTGGATATTATCAAATAGTCCTGTTTCAGCTCTTCTTCGCCTTGCATTGGCATATGCTATAATCATGGGCCGAGCTTTGTTAGATGTTTGGGTCTGTCTGCTTCCGGTTTTACCTAGTCTGCTCTACACATGGTGGTTAGGTCTCTATTTTTACACTTAGGTTGGGTTTGGTTCCTTGAAGCAGTTGTTTGTGGTTGCATTTGCAGTTTTCGTCGGTGCTTTGTGTTCATGGGTTTTGGCCGTGGCAGCAGCTCCTTTGAGTCTCTGCCATCGACAACCTTATCCCTGTCGGAAAGGTTGTTTTTTTCTTACCAAGCCCTAGTTTTGCAGGCACCTCTTGTTTGTGACCTGCTGCAACCTATGTAATGTAATGGAATCAAACTTAGCCTCTTGTAATGCAAGTGATCATATGAATAAAATATCTTATAGTTGTGTTTATCAATGATTCTAGTATTGTTCAGACATTGTATTTAATTTTGATGCTTGCCGGTGATAATTATTTCAAGGATAATTAAGAAAACAAGAAGGAAAAGATGAAGTAATTGTTACCCTTTAGTCTCTGCTTAAATAATGGGAACATAGTTTTAGGAAATTGATATTGTCATAACAATCGTGGTTATAGCGACGGTTTTTATGTGAAAATATCATTTTCTGTTTTGAATTTATTAGTTTTTATTTTTATGTGAAAATATCATTTTCTGTTTTGAATTTATTAGTTTCCTTTTTAAAATGACGATGGTATAATTTTAGAAATAATAGTAATTTTTCTTTATAAATTAGGAACATCACTTTATACTTTAATGATAAAAATATATTTTTAATTTTAGAATGGAGGCGGTATGATTAAGGAGTGGTTGTAGTATATTTTTGCAGCAATCTCTTGGTTGTTGCATGGTAAAGATTTGTATCCTAATCCTAATCAAAGAATATATATATTAGAATAATGATAGTGGTTATATTTAATTAACCTTCCTCCCTTCCTTCCTTCAATTCAATTTCAGATTCTCTCATGAAATTATTGCGTTTCAATGGGATCTCAAAGAAATCATAAAAATAAAAATAGATGTGATTGAACATGATGTCACCACTTTCATCCCCATGCAATGCATGTACTAGCGGAAATGTTAAGAAATTCCATATTTATTATAGCAAATTCAGTGGACTTTGTTTTTTCTGGGCCCGAGTTGTTGGCAGTGGGCCTACTTAGGAAGGGACTAGAGGGAGCATGCCTGGGCCCCCCCCCCACCCCCTCACCCCCTGACCCTCTCACTATATATAAATAAATTATATTGTCAATTAGTTTTGAATTGACCCATTATCAATTGGATTGGTTTTGAATTGACTGCTTCAACTTCAACACTACAATAATTCTACTGATAATGTCCAATTACGGCTATAGTTTACACCAAAACTTCAATTTGCACCCCATAGTTTTTTTTACGATTAAATGCACCCCAGATAATTTTTTGTTGATCAATTACTCTTGTATATATCAATATATGGAGTGCAAGTTGTATTATGTAGTTTTAACATTTGGTATTCCAAGTTTACATAACGGGGGGAGGAGCAATCGTATTCCAATTTTACACACTGGTCGACATTTATTCACTAGTTGTGTCCCGTGCGTCTGGCACTACATTGACGCTAAAATTTATCTTAAACTTTGGACGGCCCAGATGATTAATTGAGTGAGCGAAAAATTCATAATCATTTGTATTTTGTTATATATATATATATATAATTTACCCAACAACTCTTCTGGAGTGCAAATTAAAATATTTGTTGCAAACTTTAGGGTGAGTCATTAAAAATTAATCAAGAATCTATAATCCAACGGTACTATTTACAGAAAATGATTGTCAATAGCTGCAACATATCCTTCAAATAACAAACATTACATCGCTTCGGCAGAGTAGTCTTAAAAGCACAACAAATACAAGTTCTCAACTCTTGCAGCAGACATTTTCCAAAAAAATCTCACTTCTCAATATCAAGGCAGCTTAGCTTAGCTATAATGCACTTCTAAGCATAATAAATTAGGATATGAAAATTTCACCAATAATAACCATAAAATGCTCTCGAGAAAATCGCTGACCACACCAGCAATCCTTAACCCAAAAGCACCTTACACAACCAAATCTTGCTGCTGATTATGAACAAGGCAAACATATCACCCCTTAAATACAGTATCTCATGCCCTAATCTTCAAGTCTTCTCCACGCCCTTTCGGTTTCTTCCACTAGAATGTGGAGCAAGCTCGACAAATATGCACGTTTCGCCTAATGCTGCTTGCGAAGAAGTTTAATTTTCCAATGCAACAGGTTCCTGCACCAAGATGGTCTGCGTCTGATCTTCAACTTCAGGTGCGCAACTCATGATGGGATGAATTTGCCTCGGCTCAGCATCTTGTTCCACCTCGTCGGTCGCGTCACTAATAGACGAGGTGTTTTCAACAATTACCACTTCATTTGTTTCATCAGATGAGATGATTTTATGGGACACAGCTTCAATCGTTTCACTTGATATGTTGTCTTTTTCACAAGGCAGCTTAGGAATAGACTTCCGCATAGGCTTCTTTACATGGACAGCAGAAGGTCCTTTAACAGGATTATTTTGGGACACTTTCTCATCCAAACTTAACCGACTTGACCGGAAACTGCGCCCAATGTTTTCTTCAGAATCTCTGATGGGTGAGTCCTTCCGAGCAAATTTGGGAGATTTCGGTCTTGTTGTTGGTTTCTAGATCACAGTTACAGAAAATGTCAAGGCATTAAACTTTTGAAACAGAAACGTTCACTTTGCTTGTACCTCAAAACATCATTACTAAAGTGTTACAATTGCTACAAAGAAGCATCAATTATAAAACAAAAGAGTCTGTATCTTTTATTGTACCTTCCTACTTAGGGTGTAAATGAACCAAGTCGAGTATTTAGTTGCTCATATTTGGTTCACAAAATTTATCGATTATAAAATAAGGTTTGATTGAGGCTCGTTCACTCGAGTACAATCTCAAATCGAGCTCGATCTCGAATCGAGCTCGAGCAGTTTGAACTTTTCGAACGAATATGATCCGAGTATCAATAGAAATTGTAATTTGAGGAGGTTCGAGTAATTTATCGAACTTTAAAATTTGCTCATATTTGAATTATTTATATTTCGAGTCGAGCTTGAATCAAACTTGTAGTCGAGCGAGTACGAATCGAACCCGAACTGTTTGCTCATTTTACAGTCTTACTTCCTACTAGGGTACACTTGGACAATAGTGAAATTCTGCATATGGAACTATTTCCCTGACGAACAGATAGGACAGACGCTAAAATATTTCAAAAAGTCAACTATCACTCCCAACAACACAAGTCCGACTTCACTCTTCTGTTCATTTTAACAGTTGAAATCGCTCTAATCTTTAAAACAGATTCTCAACCTTTCCATATGTTGGTATAAGAGCCTTGTTAAGATACTTATTTAGTCAGTAGTCACACTGAGATTCAAAATAACAGCTAATCACAAACATTTCAATAAGAACAAGGTTCAAAAGAAAAGAGTAAGGAAAGAAAAACAATTAGCCATCAATTTAGCACCCAAATCCACAACAAAATTAAAGAAACCACTATATAGTTAATGGACAAGATCAGGACCAAGTATAAGAAACCAAGAGAAGAAAGGTATTGATATTAAGCAACCAAGCTAAAAAAACTTTAATTGTGAGTACAAATTTGATAATTTTAGGGCCACGGTCAAACAAGCATGGTTTGCATATAACAAAACATGGGAAAAAGCACCTTCTCACTGCCATGGAGATAACAATATGGAAACACATCTATATTTCAAATGTTATCCTTGCAAACTCACTGTAACACTCTTCTCTCCCACCCCCCAAACCCCAACCCACCAAAAAAAAATAGAACCCGTGAAAAAGATATAGAATAAATCAGGGGAAATCCCATAACTTTTCCAGGAGGATTTAGAGTGAGAGGGAGACTGAGAAAGTAATAGGCACTTTTAACGGGCTCAATGATTTCCCATTTCGAGTAAAACATTACAGGCAGTAAATTTCTGTGGTTTAAATCACAGGAGTCCTTCCCTTGAAAGTTGTGGATACGTGAAGCATTGGCCAACAAAGTCTTATAACCTGACCATGAACCTATGATCGGTTCTGGACCTAGCGTAACAGTTTTATATGAATTGCGTACCTTGTTCCATGTACCAAAAAGGAAACTAGGTATCATTGGTACAATTCATATAGTTTTATTCTTCATGATGAATTCTTTAATATTGAATTCTCTCAAGTCTCAACAATTAGGATGTGTTGAACTCCAGTTCCACATACCAGTAAGCAGTACGCACTTCAAAACCTATGATACCTATAACAAGCTAATGTAAAAACATAACGAGTTTGGAAAGTCCATGTCACATAGCAGTTATAGAAGTAGCATTAGGATCACTGGGAGAATCATAATTCTTTTGCATGGAGAAATCATTTTGTTACTCCTGTTCCTCTAAAAGTGTCACTTTTGCTTTTATATTGCTATCTAAAATAAGTTACATATAAAAGAGTCAAAATATTTAATTCCTAGTTTACAAATTTACCACCTTCATACTTTGAAAAAAATTACAAAGGATAAAATATCCAGAGGATACTCTTGGAAATAGATCCATAAAGTTTCAAATTGACACAGTAAAAAATAATTTTCTAAAAAAAGCGAAATTAGAAATAAAAATAAAATGACACTCTTGTTGGGAAGGAGTATAACTTTGTATCAAAGATTTGTCGAACAATTTTTTTTGCTAACATCAAAATAATGACACCTCATGTTCAAAAGTAAGATTACAACTTTTTTGAGTGTCCCTGAAATGTAGGTCTACACTTGCAAATGTACATTAAAGTGTGTTCATGCCTGTTATTATATAGTTTTAGATGCAAAAGTTTTACAACTCATAGCCACGTACAATTACATATCATGTATTGACACCAGATCTTCATTTCATGTCTAATCTATACCTTGTAACTTAATGTTCTTCCAGTATTCTATAATATTCCTTCTATACCTAAATCTTGTTGCTTTGACTGCACACAAAGTTTCAGGAGAACATTGGTGATGTTTATCATATTTTACACTTTTAGCGCCATCATTGTGTATATAAACAAGTTCAATGCAGCAATATAGGGATAAATTTCACAAGCGGTGTCAAATGTATAACTTGCCAAAGTGGACATTTTTAGACATCTCAAAAAGAAAATGTGGACAAAATCTGAAGGACAGAAAGTGTAAGAAGGAATGCATATAGTGGAAGTGTAGTTATAAAGTTCTGACTTCCACTGACAAAAACTGGAAAGATTATAGATAAATGGCATAAAATATCAATCCTAAGGAGGCAAATAAAAGTGAACCTTCGAAACAATGTAATAAAAAATAAAATTGGCAAATATAAACCGACTAATAATTTTTGTCCAACCTGTCACAAAAATTCTTCAGCACATTTATTTTGTACTTATGTGTTGTTTGTATAAGATGCTGCATGAGAGTTTCAATTCGTGTTACACAAAAGTTATGGACTATAGGTTCACCTCTAAAACATGTTGAGCAGTTACCATTGGTGTTATACACAAAGGATGTGAACTATGAATTCAACTTTAGAACATGTTGAGTAGTATGAACAGTAAGGATTATGTTAATATTGACAACTATGGTCCCTAGAGATGACTTATGTGCACAAGATTGGTCGTAGCTGAAGACTATCTAAACTTCTCAACTTCCACTCTTTTTCTTAAAAAAATTCCATCATCCAAATTAACATGATATAGAAAATGAGACGGAACCTTTGCTTCAATAATGGTTAGATAAAACGTAGTTAGCCAGTTCTACACAAATTCAGAATGTTTAGTTTACCAAATGACAAGTGCTTAGGCCCTAGGATGCTAGATTAATTATGAAATTTGTCTTTTACCAAGGATATTTTAAACTTAAAAGTTACCTTCTTTAGATCTGCTTTAGGAGGAGGCTCCCGATAGAAGCTTGGCATGGGCGTAGCTTTAAATGTCAAGCTCTTCCTCAACATTTTAATCTCAGCTTCTTGATTTTCCTGTTTACAGATTCAGAAAACAGCATCAAAACAGAAAGACAATGCAGTCCACAAAAAAGTTAAAATCAATTATAAGAAACAAACAGTACCTTGCTTTTGGCTTGGAGGGTACTCTTCTCCACTTCCTTTGCATGGATCTTTTCCTCAAGTTTAGAATAATACTAAGAAGAAAAGGAAAGGGAAAAAAAGACAAAGAAAATCCTCAACAGGCAGTTGTAGAGCATAGTTGAACAAACCATTACAGTCTGTAATGATGATGAAAATAAAACAAACTAACCTCTCTTCTCTTCTCAGCTCTTTCATTACACTTGAAACTGAAATTGTACGATGGTAGCGTACCCAATCTTTGGGGTTTACCATCTCCTGTCCCTGAACTTCTATGAAATATTTAAGGATAAACAAATAACTAATTAATGAATTAAGGTAACCTTACACTGGAGTTGCATAACATAGGTATCAAGACATATCCTCATTTGTTCCCACAGATAAAAATTATGTGAGAAAAGTCAACAAAATTAGGATACGAAGAAGAATGTGTGCTTCCTTCCGCTTTTTTTGACTCAACCCCCGTCTTTAGTTTCGTATTCTCCCTGTAGTCCAGAAATTACAATTAACAAACCTCTATAAAACGAAAAGAAGAGAAAAACTACATGGTATCTTCATTCTTTCTGACACTACTAAGAAAGAAACTACAGTAGGAGATCAACATAAAGCTCCGTTGGATAGAAATCTAAGTAATTTAATCACAAGTGCAAGCTGGACATACATAAGGCCTTCAGATTCTGACACATTCGCTGTAGGAGGCTGCTCATTCGACTTTTCAGATTGCTGCAAATAACCAATTGAGTGTCCGAATCATTATGGTAAAAAGCAGATTGCAAATTCAAAACCAAATCAACGCGTAGGCTTAGATTCTTTAGAACAACATACAACTATCCGACCTTGTTAGAAATCATTGGCAACAGTGCTAGTTATTACCTTAGACACACGAGCTTTAATCTGAGTAGGCGCTGGCTTTGAAATGCTGTCAGAAATCTGTCTGTCATTTAATGGTGTATTCTTTGTCCTAAGGGAAAATGGTTGTTTTCGGTGTGAATCTGAGGCAACAAAACCGGTTGAAACAGAAGTTGATTGTGAATCATTTCCATCTTTTGTCTTCTTCACCCATGTTCCTGCAGCATTTTTTGGGCCCAAAGGCTTCCCGTTCTTGGCATTGCCTTTATCTCTTTGAAATTTGGAACCCACTGATCCATTTGTTTCTCTCACTTCAAGTTCCTAAATGTAAGATGGCATGGATATACAGGGCATCAAATTAAACTAGGATGAAATCAATAAACCTAGAAAAAAAATGCTACCTTTTATACCTTAGATACCATAAGGCCATTACTTTCTGCACACACTATTGATCCATCAGTTCCTTGAGCGAAGGAGTTGTCATTCAACTTCAGGATCCCTTCAAAATTGTCATTCAATCCTGCAATCTCTGAATTACCATTTAGAATCCCATTTAGTTTCTCAAAAGAAATACCTTCCTCCCACTTAGACGTAAGTTTTTCATGAACTCCATTTTCACCAGTCATCCAATTCCCAGACGTAGCTATGACATTATCAGTATCCATCGACCGCCCTATGCAAATTTAAAAATTTCCCACCTGAGAAACTGCAAAATTGATCAATAAAGAGGAAAAGGAAAATGATGTCTCCTAAATAAATCCCAAGATGAATTCAATAAATGTCATCCTTTTTTCTTGTTCATTGAAGAACAAAATGGAAGTATATATAACACAAGATTGCCGATCAAAAATATATATATATATAACACCAGATTTTTCCGAATGCTTAATCCATATTTTCAAAGGACCACATAAACAAGTTACGATGTTTCACATATGTGATTTCAGGTAAACATGAGCATTCATGTAAGAATTACAAAACTATTTCGATTTTCCAGACCACACCTGGTACATTTTTAGTTCCTTTCCAGTTCCATAGACAAATCTATGTAAACATTAAATGTTGAGAGCTAGAAAAGGTTAAATCTTTAACTTTATTAATTCAAACTGACCTATACGACCAGTTCACTAAATATAAAAATGAAAATCTTACTTTAGCAAAAAAAAAATTGAAAATCTTACATGAATTAAAGATATCAAATTAAAGTTCAAATTCTTACTTATTTCTACCATGTTCGATAGAAATAGCTAGGGCACTGGCCAAACAGTATCTAAAAGGCATACAAGCATAAAACTAAGTATACCCAGCTAGATCTTCGAACCCATCAAAAGATCCATCCTCTCTAAATCTGAGATTCAGCTAGAGAAAAAGATTCTACGCATTGTAACACTACCACTAAAACCACAATTCCCAACACCCAAATCGATCTATTCCAATTCAGAGCTCAAATGCAAAGAACATACACAAATAAAAAACAAAACAATACAAGTATATGTAATGTAAAATTAAGACTCACCCAGTAATGAAAATCTTACTTTAGCAAAAAAAAAATTGAAAATCTTACATGAATTAAAGATATCAAATTAAAGTTCAAATTCTTACTTATTTCTACCATGTTCGATAGAAATAGCTAGGGCACTGGCCAAACAGTATCTAAAAGGCATACAAGCATAAAACTAAGTATACCCAGCTAGATCTTCGAACCCATCAAAAGATCCATCCTCTCTAAATCTGAGATTCAGCTAGAGAAAAAGATTCTACGCATTGTAACACTACCACTAAAACCACAATTCCCAACACCCAAATCGATCTATTCCAATTCAGAGCTCAAATGCAAAGAACATACACAAATAAAAAACAAAACAATACAAGTATATGTAATGTAAAATTAAGACTCACCCAGTAAAGATACTGATCAGAAGGCCATTGAATCAAAGAGAGCTTGGATTATATAGAAAGAAAAGAGTAATGCATCGGAACCCTAAGGGTTGTGATCTTCGGATTTAGAAAATGGGAAAATGAAATAGTAGTAAAAAATAGTAGCAGTAAAAGGGTATATGTGGGGGTTTTAAATTATTGGGGATGAGAGAGGTTTTTGTTGGTGTTTTTACTTTTTTTGTTTTCTTGGATTTTCAAATGCAAAGGGCCAAAGGGGTCTCGAGAATTATGTGCCAGCTCTTTTCAAATTCAATCCAGGTCAGTCACTCTCTACTCCCCCTCCCCCAGTCCCCCTAGTTCCTAATGGTGTTAGAGAGAAGAGAGATATTGGTTTCTAATGGAAGTGGTCAGTATGAAATTTATTTTGGACTAAATTAGTTAATTGGTCAATAGAATATTGACACGCAGGCGAGGTTGTATGTGTGTCAGTATTTTATTGGTTAATTGATAAATATTTATTGAATTAAATAAATATTTTTTGATAATTTAATTATTGAGTTAAATAATTAATTAATGAATTTGTGGTAGATTAAATTAATTATATGTGTTACATTGATTAAATTAATGTGGAGAATGTTTATATTCAAAGTATGTATTTAATTGAGCTTATTTAATTAAATGAATTAATTAATAAGCATAATGATATTCTGATTTATTTAATAATTAATTAGAGAATTAATGATTTGACATAATTAATAAATAAGAATTTTAATTATGTGACTATGTGATTTATTGTGGAATTATGCTATTGTATTTAATCGATTTAAATAAGATTATCTAATTAAATTGGGCGTGACATTATTAAACTATATAATAAGGGTTATTAAATTAATTGAGTAGAGAGTATTAAAAAGGAGACTAACCAAACAATACCTTAATGGGGGTTGAGGCCAGTTAACCCATTACAGAATAACCGACCACTATCTCCACCAGTTACTATATACGTATATCTATATTAGCAATAGCCTTCATATATCAGACTTCATATGTGTTCATCAGATAATTAATTTTAGAAAGAAAAGTAGAGAGACAAGAGAGGATTGGAGAATTAAAGCTAATTTATCAAACAGAGCCTGGGTAATCACTATGTCCCAACTTTATTTCACATATTGTATTTCTCCGTCACAGTATATATTCGAAGTTCTCTGTTAAAGTGAAAGTTGAGATTTATGCATGAATTAGGATATATGTATGAATATATGTTCCTTACATGTTTTCCATCATGTAATCATGTTTTGAAACCATCAAATCCATATGAATATGTTGTAATTAAGTTCTCAAAAGTTTTCAGAGTTTTCATTTACGAGTTTTAAAATCCTCTGTTAAGAACTATTCTTGGTAATTAACTTAGATTGTGATCTTGTATGTGTTAGTATGTGTGAATAACAGGTTATATACCATGTATACATGAATCACAGTGATTAATTTTACGTAATCAAGTTTTAATTGAGTTTTCAAAGTTACAGAACATAGAGATTGTACATATGGCCCTTATGTACAAAATATACATGTTTTACTCGTTTATTTAACTTAAATTGATTTTAGAATATGTTAGTATGTCGAATTTCGAAAAAGATACAATCGAAATGGTGTAAATTGGTCAAGAAACAAAGTCCTAGTGATTGAATTCACTAAATGAGTTGAAATATGAAGAAATTAGTAAAAACATGATTTTATTCTTAAAGATGGATTTCATATAATGTTTATATTAGTAGAATCATGAAATGCATGTTTGGTGTTGTTGTTAACAAAATTCTAGCCTTTATGTATGTGAGTTTCTGTTGAAATTGGAAGATTTGGAGTGTTGGGTCGTAACAGTGCTGAAGCTGCTGCAGTCTCTGTTTGCGTACTGGCACAGTTGCGCCGGTACCAAGAGCAAAGACTGCGCAGCTACGCCGGGTGGGTTTCTAAAGTCAAGCACAGCGTAGCTGCGCCGGTGCCAAGACTTGGGGCAATACAGCTGCGCCGGCCCTGAGCAGTGACAGTTTATTTTCTCTTTTAAAAAGTTGCAGGCCATGATATGTTACTTACCTAACCTATTACACATGATATTATAAGATGGAACAACAGATTGTAATACAATAATGAGGAATTTAAGTATTTACTTACTAAGTTATATAACGATTGAAACTCAATGTTTGTAAGAGTTAAAGGTTATAACGTAACTAAAATGGAGAATTAAACCTATAAGGTTAATGACAGTATTGCTAATCGGTATTGCGATTTCATTGGTACATGTAGGGATAATTGACGAATGCTTGTTATAACTTGTAGCTTGTGCAAGAGGCAAGTATCCTATTCCTAACTTATTAATTAAGCAAGTTCCTTAAATTTTAATTTATTCATTTATTAAGTCTTAGACTTGTGTTCTATATCGAGCAAGCTCTTGTTCTAAATTGTTCAAGTTCAAAATTCATATTAAATATTGTAATTCTTTTAAAGCATGATTCAGTTATACAATGCTTATTCGATTGTATACTCTTGAGATTTATTATTCAAGTTGAATATCGATGTTAGTGTTGAACCTTATAGGACTAGTGAACCCTTATTGATTCGACTAGCCCATAGTTCATGAACGTTCTAAATTTTAGAATACTTATTGAGCTTATCCAAACCAAACTTTCTTTGGTGCAGACTCTGATGTCAAAACTGAGATGAACAACCCTGTAAAGGGGATTATTTATGCTTTAGCGTTGAGATATTGTGCACAGTATGGTACTAAGGGATGATCCCCCTAAGTACGAGAAGTAGAGTCTATAGTCTTATGACTGTTAAAGGTTTAAAGCATAACAACTTTACAACCTATGACATAGTTCGAGGTCTTATGACCATCAGTTGTTCTTTTGATTCCTGTTATTCATTCTTGAGTTAAAAGTTGAGTTCTCTATTCAGATGTCTCGATTCACTCGCATGTTATTATATTATTGTCATATTGTTATACTTGTGGGCAATCGTGCTCACTCTTGCGTAATAATAACATTACAGTTAAAAACGAAAGGTCCGACGAGCCTTCTACTAGCAAAGGCAAGGGCAAGGTCAACAAGTGATGAAGACTTATTTATTTTTTATATGTTTATATTTCAGACTTATATTAAAATTGTGTAAGACTTATTTAATTGTTTATGTTCCGCACAGATGTTTAAGGTTAGTATGCACTGGGATTGTATTTATATTCAGATAATGTAACCTCATAAGGGGATGATATTTGTACAGTGAACACCAAATCCCGTGAAATTGAAGTACCCGAATTTGGGGATGTACAATGCTAACCAGATCCGTTTCTAATAATGTCAGCTGACACCAGCCATGAGTGGGTGTTACAGCTAAAGAAATACATTTTTTTTTGTAATTTGGAGCGGGAGGATATTTGATAAAATTGAATCAAAACATGAAAAGTTTATGAATGTATAAAAGAATTTGAATAAGCTGAATTAACTAAAAGATCTAAATATAGAATAAATATAAAATTAAATGATGTGTTTGATTATTATTTGTTTAAAATATTTAAATATATGTATTATTATATTTTGAAATATTATGAACAAATTTATTATGTAATTATAAATAAACAATGTTATTTAAGAAAAATTAAATATAAATTTTTGAACAATCTTTAACGGAGTATACTAATATAATTTTAGGAATAAAATACTAAAAAATATTAATAACATTCTATAATACATAAAATAACCAAAGATTACAACAACATTTATTAAATTGGTTATTGACCAATTTATTAAAAAAAATCAAAAACAATTTGTACATAACAAAATTTGTTTACAAACGGTAAACAAGATGGACATTTGAATGTAAATTTTAATTGACTGAGAGTATATAAATAAAAATATCATTCAATACTACTTCTTACTCATTCAGTCACAATTTTTTGAATGAATTATTCAGATACATTTAGGCGTATTCAAAGTTTGAAAATTGTTAAACAAATGGTCTGAATGACTTAATCAGTCATATTCAGACTCGTTCAGAAATAAACAAACAACTCTTTAGTTATATTCATTTATCAACATTTATAGCGTTTACAGTTTTAATAACTAATATCTAGCGTGTTTGACCGTGATATAAAAAATAAAACAGTACATTTGAATTTCAAATAATATGTTTCTAAATTAAAGAAGTTGCATTTAAAATAAATTATTTGTAAACGAAAAAAATTTATTAGTGCGTTTGAAGTTTCAAAACACTAATTGCTCTAAAAATTAACAGATAAAAATGCATTTAATTAAAGAATCATTGAAATGTGATGTCCAGAGTGTATAATTAGGATTAATTTTCTATAAACTTGATATGTCATGAGAATTCTAATTAGGCATGGCAGTTTTTCTCGCCTTCACGGGTATTGGTTCAGCCCAATATTAATGGTTCCTGATTGTAAAAAAAAAATGTAAATTCTAGGATAGGATGACATCTGAGAAAAATTCTCAAACCCTCTCCAATTATATATTTACTATTAAAATATCCTATATACATTGTTGTTTCATCTTTTTCTATAAAAATATTGTTAATGGTGTGATTTAATATATGATCTGTCATTTTTAACAACTATTCAGTTATGAGTTTTTCCTTATTAGCAATATGAAGTTCTATTTTTACTTTGAGAATAAACCATAGGAAACACTATTTTCACATTGTTTTTGATATTTTCACATAATTTCTTCTTACATGAAAGTGGGGCCCATTATATTTTCATGTGAGAGAAGATCATGTGATGAAAATATCAAAAATATGTGTGAAATATCAGTTCTCTTTTTTAAATGTGGGAAATAAATATACTCATTTAACGATTTTATTAATTTTTTACCTAATCGAATGGTACCGATTCTTTTTGGTATCTGTATTTCGGAGTACCATAACAACATGAATTTTTCATAACTCGGTCAAAATAGAAAAATCGAAATAGCAATATACTTGTATATTTATATAGAAAAGAAGACCAAAAGAGAAAAAGATTCACATTTTCTCTTCAAATTTTTCTTCTAAAAATATGCTCGTTTGAAGAGCAAATATTTTTTTTGTGAAAGTTCCGCAATCACTTATGCAATAACAACAAAATTTGAAAGGAGTGAGGAGATCACGGGTGTGGGATCTGAGCGTAATCTTATTTTTGTTTGTAAGTATAAATTTAATGATTGTACAATTCATCTGAAAATTATTTTTCTAGTGTGGGTAAGGACATCTGCCTTTATATCACTTCTTCAAAAGTTGACAAATTAGGCAAACACGTAAAAAACATTATTTATTTTCCATCACTTTGACATGTATAAAAAAATATTGTGATATTTAATTTCTTGCGGGGTGCACGCGCGACAGGCTATTAGCTCAGTTATAAAGCATGCGAGAGCCATACATCACATAGCTGGAAGTCAAAGGGCACATACTACTTTCCTAACCATTCACTTTGAGGGACCGTAGATCAGTTATAGTTAGTATTCCAACCGTGTTTGCTTTTTTAATGAAATAGAAGACTATATGTGATATGTGACTTTTGTACCTGTTATTAATTATCTCTTAACTTGATACTTTATGACTTCTTAAGTATTTTAAGTTATTATTAGGTATTTTTAGTGTTTTTATGTTATTTTGTAAGAATAACCAAAGAAAGGTCATTCAGACATATTTTGGAGTACAGTATGCAAGCAAATGCAAGAAGGGGAGATTGCAGGATTTTAACACCAAGTTGGATGCATGTTTTTGGCTTGAAACTTTTACTTTGTTGTAGATCTCGTCGAGAACTTCGATTTGATAGATTTCACATCTCGTAACTATTCCCGGATCAAAACTTTATGACCTTTTTATCAACGGACGTTGGAACTCAAAGTTTGGAGTTGTCATTTACATAACAGTCACTTGGGGGCCAATTTCGACATTGATCCAACCATAATCTCTCAATTCTCAAAAAAATGAAAGTTGTATATCTACTTCTTAGCTTTCCGTAACATCTTGAATCGTCTCAATCGGATTTTGGATACGAGAGTTATGGTCATTTTACCAAAGGATGTCGCAATAGAAAATTGGCTGGCACGGCTGCGCCAATTTCTAGTTCATTTTGCTCGTGGCCGAGCAAAACACCAGAGAGGGGTCGTGGCCAAATTAAGATTTAATGCGTTTTTGCATATTTTTAACTCCAAGTTAGATTAAGTTTCCTCCTAAGCTTGAGATTGGACTTGTAACCTATAAATATATTGATGTGAGGCATAAAATTGGAGGTAATTAGAGACTTTTGGACAACAAGAAATTGACAACCACCTAAGGAGACTTGGAGATTAAATTGAAGAGCAAGAAAAGTCAGATATTGAAGCTTAAGGAGATGGGAGATTCTTACAAGAGTTTTTCGTATCCTCTTATATTCATTATTTGTAACTTTGAATGTTATCTATGTTTGATATGATGGTTTTCATTAAAATGATTAACTAATTTTCCAATTAGGGATCCAATGGAACATTTTGTTATGCATTAATTTAATTATCTCTATTTACGTTTATTGATCCTGTTTAAGTTGTTTATCATATCTCGAGCTTAATTATTAATTGTATGACCAACAATTAATCTGATATCTTAGATGAAATTGAAAAAGGAAATCTATGATTAGATCTGGATGTGATAACACATGAATTTTTTTGATTCTTTCTAGAGTAATATAACAGTGTATAAGATGAGAATACTTGTATGACACACGTAACTTGGTTAGGAGTTTGTATTTAATAAATCTATTTTAAGTGTCTTACATGAAAATAACAAAATAACTGAAATATATATTTTTGATAATAATTGAAAGATGTTAATGAATTGATAAACAATCCTAGTTAACAACTCATTGGATTAAATAAGTGGAATTAGGATAAGTAATTATTGCAACGCAATTCGAAAAATTGTATTCTTAAACTAAACAAATATGGTAATCACTTCTTGTTAGTTTTTCTTAATTTTAGTTTTAAATTAATTTATTTTCAAAATCAACTTTGGTGACCATTTAAGTAAAATTAAATTGGTAATAATTTGATACTCAGGATAATTGTTAGTACTTATTATTTGTGGGTTCGACATCCTTCTTACTTTTATATTACTTGATTGACCGTGTATACTTGCACGTAATTGTTATTATATAAATTGGACAACAATATATTTCTGAGGGGCACATACAAAAATGAAATTTATTTGTTGTACAATACAAAATAAATTCAACAGAATTTGTTCGATAAAATCCCTTTCCAATTGGGTCATTCCATTAAAATTTTGAGAAAGGGCACAATCTCATATTTGATGGTTGGCGTGGCGATAGGCTTTGTTTCTACGACTTATATATTGTAATTAAACTTTAGCTAATTTTTAAAACTAAAAGTCATAATGATAATTTATTCTTCTACAACAATTTTATTTCTAAATAACAATATATTTAAAATATAGAAAAAATATTATGAGAAAATAATAATTAATATTAAAAGTGTAATATATATTACTGATTAAACTTTAATTACTAATTTTATTTCAGATAGGAGATCTTTACTTTATCAATGTTAGAAAAAAAATCTCACTTATATATTTATTAAAATTTAAGTCGCCATTAAAAACATTAAACCATGATGATAACTTATTAATTTACAACAAATTTATGTTATATAGAATTCCTTAAATACCATGTTTAGATTTTACTCATTTTTTAACTCTAAATAACTATGCATAAATTCGAAAGATTGAAAATAAAAAGTAAATATTAAATTTATAAATATATAAACTGAATATTAAATTATAAATAAATAAACATATTACTAATATTCAATTACAAGTCTTTGATAATTGTTTGTTTAAGCAAAGTTTGTGGTTATAATAAGTTAAATTAAAAATTTTAAAAATATTTTATAATTTATATACATATATATAAAATAAATAAGAAAATAAAAAACAATTTATTTAACAAATAAACCCGTGCTTCACACGGGGCACTTAGCTAGTTTCTACAAAGTACAAAAAATCAGTTTATGTGTTTTATAATATTGTGAGTTAGCGTTCTGTTGCAAATAATCTTTTTAGTCAAATACTCTATTATTTTTAAAAGAATAATGATAGTTCCACAAGGTCCTTCTCACCAAAATAGTAAATAAATCCCACACTCGTGTGTAGGAGTTTGTGAAAATATTAAATTTTATTTGTGGAAATATAAATCCCCAAATAAAATGGAAAGCTCTTTAACATCACAATTTTACTATCATTTCACCACAACTAAATTAAACGCTCACTATATGTATTTAGAAATAAACACGGGAATAAAATTCTAAATCAATGTAAAGAGGCAAATTGCCCATAGGCTCTCATATTTTTGCTCTGGCAATTTTGTATCAGCTTAGAGATTTCAAAGAAGTATCTTATACCACAAAACATAGGCCATGGCACATGAATTCTAGAACAATAAGATCAGCATTAAAAACCTGCACTTTATATTTGCTTTATGACTTGTACTATAGTTGCACAAGAAACATGGTTTTGCAAACTAAGGCCTATAAACTTTATAATGACTAGTAGAATAAATTTTTGAGTAATCTACTAAATATACACACACAAAAATATGAGGCAAAAAATGTTTATATTTGATCAAGAATCCCTTCATTTTCTCCAGGTGCTATCTTGGCCCTGAAAGCCTTACTGCAGAAAGATATGCATCGCTGTTGCAATCTGAAGGCCCCGATGAAGTGCCCTCCTCACTGATTGATTTGAAGAAACTCGAATACATGCGAGAGTTCATATGGGAAGACAATGGTGGTGGAGGTACAGGGGAGAGACCTTCAAGCATTTGGACTACTTTTGTCATTGGTGGTCTAAGGGACATATCATCCTGTATACACCATAATGCAACGTTAATTGCTATTAAAACCCTCTCATCGCCTTTGTTTGTCATCAGTTTCGCATCAAGAATGTCTGTTAGTTTACCTTCCTCCATCATCTTGAATGCGTAGGATGGGAAATGGGATTTTTCTGAAGTTTCTGACTGGTCGTAGTTTTTTCTACCCCCAATGATCTCGAGCAACACCATTCCATAGCTATAAACATCACTCTTTTCTGATATTGCGTAGTTTGTGATCCATTCTGGCGCAAGGTACCCCCTAGTGCCTCTTAGGGTTGTGAAAACATGGCTTTGTTCTCGGCTCATTAGCTTAGCAAGGCCAAAGTCGGAGACTTTTGCAAGAAAATTGGCATCTAAAAGCACATTTTCAGGCTTAATGTCACAATGAACAATCTTTACATCGCAATCCTCGTGGAGGTAAGCTAATCCTTTGGCAGTGCCTACAGCAATGTTGTATCTTGTGTCCCAATCTAACAGATCTGCTCTGTTTTTCTGGAAGATCCATCTATCCAACGAACCGTTTGCCATGTATTCATAAACAAGGAGCCTGTGGGAACCTTCTGCACAGAAGCCTTTCAGTCTCACTAAGTGGAGATGATGAATGCTGCCAATGATACTAACTTCAGCTCGAAATTCTTTTTTTCCTTGACCAATGCCTTCCAATTGCTTCACAGCCAATCGGGTTCCATCTGTTAGAGCCCCTTCATAAACTGAGCCAAAACCTCCTTGCCCGAGTTTCACAGAGAAGTCCTTGGTGGCAACTTGAAGATCTTTGTAACTGAAACGCACTGGCATCCCAGACATAGCCTCCAAGAAAGTATCCTCATCTGAATTTTCTTTAGGAGACTCAGGCAAATCACTGCTCCTCCGGTAGTAACGAAATCCTGCATAAACTAGACCAAGAATAACAAGTATTGTTACTATAACTATGATTATGACAATCAGGATGCGTTTCTTGCTGCTTCCACCCCCTCCATGCTTTCCCCCACTGCCTCCAGGAGTCGAGACCTTTATGTATGAAGCAAATTTACCTCTAGTTTTCGAACCTTGCAAGCTTCCAATGCGGTCAAAATGAAAGCAATTCCCAGAAATGTTTTCAAAGAACATAGCAAGACATGAACAGTTACTAAGGCAAGAGGATTTGCAACCATTTAAGTCGGTTTTGGAAGAGGGTGGAACAAATTCAAGCGCAAAATAGCCAAGACCATCTCCAGCATCTACAAGCTCCACAGAATCCATTGATCCATTGCATAAAGAGACAATCCCTGGTCTGCAATTTGCATGAGAGGCAAGGGCTGATGGGCATTGGCATCTGTTACCAGTATCACATATCACATATGGATCACAAGATTCAGGTCTGCTGCAAGGATCAGAAGGTATCTTTGTAGGGGAAACATTGTTTGAGCTTTCACTTTGAAGATTGAAAAAAGTGATAAAGCCATCATCTCCTAAAGTTGCAATCCAAGTGGCATTTGTATCACTATCTTGCGAGAAAATGAATTGCCATAGTAAGACTTTGTTCTTATCATAAAACCTCCAAGAATTGGCATTAAGAGACGCCGAAGTGACACCCCCACCAACCTTGTTGATGGTTTTTCGACTATCCTGCCCTATAGACCAATAAGCTTGTGGGTTTTCAAAATCTGCATAAAGAAGCATATCTCCGGATTTGATTTCAAGAAAATAGCTCAATTTATTGGAGCTAGGATTGCTTACAAGTTTCATTCCTTCACCAAACTCTTGATTCGACAAAAGAGTATTAGCAGGATGGCTAAAGCTCTGCCAAACTACATTACCATCACCCCCCAGCAAAACCAAATTTCCTGATTCCTGCAATTCCATAGCAGAAACTCCTTTCTTGGCAGTATCTGTTGACCAAATTTGGGATCCCCCACTTTGTAAATAAGCATTGCCACTATCATCAAACACAAAGTTATCAGAATTTTTAATTGGGGTGGCTCTATTTGCAGACCAAACAATAGTTGAACTGCTCACATGAACAATGGCAAGTAGAAACAAAGTAACATTTTGGGCAGTTGGGGTGAGGCCCAAAGCGAAATTCGTATTGTTGGATAATAAAAACAACCCATCATTGTCTATCCAATGCATTTGATCCCCTTGAAAACCCGGTTTTAACTTGCCAAAATTTTGAATACTAGCAATAGAAGTTCTAAGCTGAAAAAGGATAAACAAACACATTCCTATAAAATAGACGAATGCCCAATTTCCCATAATCACAACAAAGAAGTAAAATTCAGCTGGATAGTGGAAATTGAAGGGAAAAAGGGTGTGAAAGAAAAGTAACTTTTGATCTGTTTACATGCTAACTACCCCATATAAAACTCAATATTCAGGAATGGAATCTACCATCAAACTTTGCAACAAGTAATAATAAACTACCACAAGGGCCAAAATGATAGATTACGAAAATATAGGGGTATGTAAAGCAGAATTACAGGTGCTACAAAAACCAAATATATTTGAGACTTCAAAAAAACACCTACCGGAGTATACCAAAAGCAAGAAGCACTAAATGGGAACTCTTGATTTGGCCATGAAAAGAGAAACCCAGTAGCAGAATTTATGTGTACAACCCCACATTTAGCCACCAACCATAGACCATAACTAACAAATTGAACAAAGTTACAAAGACCCACCAGAGTTAAACCCACGAAAAGGACAGAATCAACAGAGGAAAATCAATGGGAACTCTTGATTTGAGAATTAAAAGAGACACCCAACAACTCGAAGAAGAAGAAGAAGCTTTAAGTTACATACCAGGTAAATGAGGGAAATTAAAGGGGCCAATTCATAAATTGACTAAAATTGGAGAGATGAAGAAACAAGCGAAATTTTGCAGACATGGGTCTATCTGGCCTTTAGCTGAATTCACGATGAAAAATCCAAACAGAATGAGATGAATCTATTTCTGTGCTTATGTCAAAAAGAATTGGAAAGATCTGAAATGGGTATAAATCACTTTAAAACCCTGCTTCCCAAAAACTGTTAAAACAATGTCTTTTTACTATGTGGATATATAGCAGCCTTGGCAGATCTATGGTTAATTTTGTTTAATAAAAAACAATGATTTTTCTTTATTTTTTACAGACAGATATGCAAAGAAACATTAATACAAACATATAATAATTTATATAATAATTGATGGTGTTAATGGAAGGAAGATGGAGATTGGGATTTGAAGGAAAGGATATGAATGCTGGCTGGGATAATTTAATGAGGAGTTGGACGAATGTGAGCAACAAATTCGTAACCTGCTACTGTGGGTCCCTCTGTTACCTATCCATCTGGCTATCTTTAAAATTTTTGAATAGAAAACACGTTTCTCTCTTAAAATATAAGATAATTATTGGTTTTTTTAAACATATTTTTAAATTTAAAATTTATATAAATTACTTTAAACTCTTATAATAAAATGATAAGTATTATAAATTATTTTAAAATATTAATAAGTATAATTTTTAATAAATATTATCAATTTTTAATTTGAAATATTTTGCGTAACTTTCAAAAGTTCATAATAATTTATAAAATGATACATATTACAAATGTTTACGTTGATTTTTTGATTTCTAGTTTCCCTGATAAATATTAGAGCATGTCCAACGGTCTATTCAACTATTTTGGGATACTCAAATAGGTGAGTTACATTAGAAAAATATTCTCCAACAGCCTCTTCAACCTCATTCTCACTCTTCAAATCTACAATTAAAGGCTAAAAATATTTATTACGTTTGATGGATTTGATGTACAACTAATGAGACTGATGAAGCACAAGATATGAAAGTAACAAATAATGCTCTTCAAATTACCACGTAAGTCAACAAATTTCAATGTAAAGAGTTTTTTTGCTATTACTCTTGGAGATACTCTTAGTGATTTTTTTAGGGATGTGTAATAAATGGGATTCTCCATTAATTCCTATTAATCACATGTTGCAAAACTAATCAATATATTAGATTGATAAGAATTATAAGAGAGCCCCACTTATTATATATATATATATATATCCAAAAATGTTACCACTAATATTTATCCACGTAATTTATAATTAAAAAATCGACTTAAATATTCACAATATATATTATTTTCAAGCCCTTTATTATTTAACAGATAGTTAATACAGATATAAACCACTTCATTACAAGTCTAATACCATTAATAAACTTCTTTCTCCTACTTTTCTTTTCTGCTACTTTTCTTAGTAGTTGAATTGTACCAATTATTTGTTGCAATTGTTACACAATCTTAATGTAATGAAGTATGAAATGGTATAATATCAAGGAATAAATGTATAAGTTGGTCGATTATTGGATATACCCTTCCGTTCTAAAAAAATTATTTATAAAATTTATAAATTTTAAAGATATATCAAGAATGTTTAATTAAATTAATAATGGCATGGTCATGAAATTATATTATTATAATTGAAGATAGTGGATTAGAATCCCCTTCATATTATATATATCCTCTAATATATTTTAATACACGTCTAACAACACAAATATTATATTCAGTGGTATAATACAAATCATGACCAATAAATTATTAATGACACAAAAAAAATTGTGGTGAATAATTATCACTAGTAATTAAAAGGACCGTAGAAGAATCAAACCAAGAAATTGGAGAGTAGATAACATGAAGTTAACTTTGGTCAATTGACCAATATAATGTCGACACGTAGGTGGGAGATAATCTCTCTCTTTGCGTGTCAGCACTGTATTGATCAATTGACAAATTTATGATGAAGTTAACTTCATAATAACCAGATCCAAAGAGGTTGACACCCAACTGAACATCATTAAGCTAAATCAATGTGCTCACCACCGCCCATTTGAATTAATCGGTGAAATAATTAATACACCGTACATGAATCCAAAATGTTTATTATACACTTGATTTCGACAGGCTAATGGTTTATTTTTATGGTTTTTTTTCTGTAAAAAGAGAATATCATTTATATATTTCAAATATTTTTAATCCAAAATGTTTTGATTAATACTAAAAAATAAATTATGTAAGGAGTGTACGTAAAAGTACAAGTTCGTAGATTTTTTTTAAGAGAGAATCATGAAATTTGATTGTCAGTACGGCCTACATGATTGTGTTATATTTTCTCTTTTTTTACAAAAAGAGTCTCATTTAAGTTTGATTCTATTTAATATATAATATTCAAAATTATACTGTGATATTTAATTTATATTATGTTTTGAAAGTGAAAATTTTGTTCTTGTTACTTTTTTTTATGTAATTTACTATAATATTAATGATTGCATTAATAATAAATTAAATAAATTTACATCACTTTCAAAATTTAAAGTTTTACAAAGTGACTACAAAGGGGGAAAAACAATTGAGGGTCTTCTTATGGATCAAAAAGTGACATTTATCATGGTATAAAACCATTTAGTAAATCAAACTAAATAGAAGATGCAATTTATAATCCTTAATTTTTTCATAACAAGTTTAATTATGAGGTTTCTATTAAATGTCATAAATAATTTTAAAGACGGTCTTTAGAGAATTTATTCTCTTAAGATTAACAAGAAGTTGTTCATGCTGGTATATCACTTCAATAGTTCAATACAATGATTTCTATTTTTTTTACATTAAGTATTATTAGGTCATGTTTGTTTGTAATGGTAACACTTATCGTTGAACTATTAATTCTAAATTCCTTGTTTGTTTTAAAAATTGAACTTGCGACAATTAATCTCGGAATAACAAAATGACATGCAATGGGGGGATTATTTAAGAGCATTCACAACAGTTTCCTTATCTCTATCTCTAGTCTGCAGTGCTATTGGGTCATTCTGTAGGATAGGGATTCAATTTTTTCACTATGTACCCAACAAGTTCCTTATATTGATTTCTTAAATATTAAATTTTGAAATTTAAAAATTAAAATTTAAAAGTTCCAACAGTCAAATGTTTTGATCGTTGTAACTATTTTTTATTTAAAAGTAATTGTTCTTTGAATTTAAAAATAGATATGACTAGAAATCAAAAAGTGCAACAATCATTATGTGTTTATGAGAACTAAAACAACATTATTTTAATTATAAAATAATAAAATTTATAATTAGTAGTAATATTTTTTACAAAAATGATCAAAATCAAAATTTAACTGATTTTTAATTTTTTATAGTTCTCTTTCTTTTCTAAATCCTCTGTTTAAAAAATAAAAATGAGTGAATTTGATAGGTATACCCAAATCAGCAATTAAGTGAGATAAGATCCTTTAACAAACATAAAATCACAATAAATAGGGTGTGGAGTGTCATTTTACATACATAGGGAACCCTCTTTTGATTCCTTCACCCTGAGGAGTCAAATCATATATAGGGATTAAAATAAAGAATTATATAAGGATAAGGAAACTGTTGTATACTGATTTATTGATATATTTTTCAAATGTGGGGATATAGAGTTTATTAGAGAAACTGTTGTGAATGTTCTAATAACATGTCCGACCATGTATTATAATTCATATTATTTGGGATTAAATTTTTTTGAACAAAATTAATCTTCTCCTTTTTATAAAATGGCCAGTACATCTTATTCAATCTACAATAGCATGTCTACAATGGTTGTTTGTTGGTAGTGTTTTTTTTTTTTTGCTTAAATCATGAAAGTTTGTAACATATTTTATTTTTGAATATAGTAGACATCCTCTTAACTCTTATACATGTAATTCAGATCTTTCTAATTGAATTAATCTTCTCTGATATATTTTTTCCCAGAGTTTGTCAAGACAAAAATAAATCTTTTTATATCTTTTCTTTTCTTTTTAGAGTTTAGTGCAAGTTATAATTATTATAAATTAACTAAAAAAAATACTACTAGCTAATTGTCATAGTTGTTATTTTAAATTTTTTAACAAATACATATCAATTTTGGAATTTTATAACTTAACTTAATTTAGGATCAGATTCAATTTTCACCCCAAATTTTATTTTTAATTATAAACACACTCTAAATCTTGAGTGGTTAAATAATTTATACCATTGTACTCCCTATATTAAAACAATTTACCCCAAGTTTTAGTGTGAGTGGTGTAAATTAGTTTAGTGCTCAAAGTTTATAGTGATGTTAACCGAAAATAATCTTTAGGATGAAAATCGATTTTAAACCTGAAGTCTAGGTGCAATTTGTGATGGGTCCTGATATATAAATATAATATATATATTGCGAAAAATTTGTGCCGAGCTACAATTTTTTTTTTTAATTAAACAATTTAATTGACTGAAATATATTGAAATTATAAACTGTTACAAATGATGAAAAGATTACAATACAAAAAATTGAAATGATAATACTTTCAAACATAATAACAGATAATCAGGAAAGGGCAAATCGTAGTAACGATGAGTGGACACAAAATATATATACTCCTGAAATACAGTCATAATCTCAAAGTAATAACAGAATATGCATATTTGAGCAGTGATTCAATACGAGCAAAGAAAGAATCCGGCATCAGGATAACTTCGTACCCAAATTTGAATAATCTATCTTCAACTATTCATGCATCAGAAAAATTCTCAAGAATGAAAAAAATATCTCAAGTAGATAAAGTAATCTCCCAAGAGATGATGATGAAATCATCTCATATAGAAAAAGAAATCAGTTATATCATGGAGAAAACAAATTGAAAAAATAAACTCCACAAGAAGGACAAAATTATTAGAGCACATACAAGAAAGAGAGATCTAGAGGGGAGGGTCTCTCCAAAATAAATAGAACTCTCTCCTAACATGCATATTGTAGGCCCTTGTCTGACATATAAAACTCGCAATATATATATGTGTATATGAATATTATGTGAGATTGTTTATGTGATAGTAATATTATTTAAAAAAAAAAAAAATCTCAGTAAAAGTGAGAGACATTGATGTATGAATAGAGTTGGACAAGATCCGTACATTAAGTTGTTTTGTATCTCACATAAGACAACACTAGGGGACCACTCAAACAATAAATGATGTTAACTTGATTCTGATATTGCCTTTTATTATCTCCATAAATATTCTCACATGATTTTTCTATTCTTGTGGTGTTTAACAAAATATTTACTTTGATTTTCCATGATTGATACCAAAAGATGAGGGTGATTGTGGATTTTTTTATTTTTTTTCAAAAAATTTGAAGATAAAAGATAGAAATACTATCATCGTGGTTGTAACTTGTAAAAATTCTCATATTAACTTTTCACGTAACAGAGACACATTTGTCATATACTCAAGTACCACACATATTAATTATTAAACATTAGTCTATTCAATATTTTCGTCAACTTTTTAAACGAAATATTAAATAATAAATAATTTATAATATTTTTTAAATAAAACAATGTCTTTATAACAAAAAAAATTCAATAACCCGAACAAAAATCAACTCTTAATGTAATAACTAAAATATCAATGAACCATTTATTAATTTGTGGTCATAATAATACTAAGAAAAAACGTCGCTCAACCATTAATACTCAAGAAAAAAAAGTCGTATTACCAATTCTTATCCACAACGATGACGGTACCTTTCAATAATGGTCTCTGCCTACGTTATAGTATGACAGTATCATTATTACACAAGTGACTTGTCACATAAAGAGAGGGTCCGAAGCTAGCTTATATCAGAATAAAATTCATTACTATATTACTAAAAAAAAAGAGAAGAGTAATCCACAATACTTGAATATGACTTCACCTCTTCAAATCGTATATATATATATATATATATATATATAGTTGAACCCTCTTTTAAAAATTGTATTCGGATCAAATCTCAAGTTTAGGATAAATTTTTTTTTTAAATAAAGTCATAAATTATTAGTCCAAAGATATTTTTTTAGATTATCTTAACTCACCACAAGTTCATTTAAAAAATTATGATTGAAGATATCAGTATTTGTAACTTAATTTTTTATATACAATTAAATTTTTCTCATATCTTTCGATGCGAAATTGGAGTGTTACACAGGCTAGTACAGAGACTCTGCACCGATCAATGATGAATTTCGCGTCACAGAATAAATCGAGAAATCTTTAAAAGCAGATATGCCGATCTCATAAGTAAGTTTCATAATACGGCTCAATTCTTAAAGGATTGAAAACTACATCGATTTGTAATTATATGATTATCGACTATTTTCGTAATTTTTGCATTTGATTGTTAAAGTTTTGTTTTCGCCTCTCTAAAGGACGGCATGGACTAAATTTGAGTGTTAGATTAGTCATTCAACTATTACAAATGTATTAACTAGAACAACAATGTTACTATCACATAAAAAATTTCACATAATACTCACACACATACATGCATACTGTAAACTCTAGTCTGACATATGGAACCTATAATATATATATGTGTGTATATGAGTATTATGTGAGATTATTTATATGACAATAATATTATTTTAACTAGTGTCCGTAACTAATGCAGGGTAGTTATGAATCACTTTTCTTATATATTATTTATAAATTTTAGTCCAAATGATTAGGAATGAGAAGTACAAAAGAGAAAATTGATATTTTTATATATATTTTTAATATTTTTCTCACATGAGCATTCGACGGTTGAAAAATCATTAAGAGATTGAGGCACATGGCGAATATACTACTTAGGGTGACAGCAGCAATTCATTAAGACACTAGCGATAACCCGTGCCTAAAGGCACGGCGCAACGAAAAATTAGATTAAAATTCAAAAAATATTATATTATCTAAAGACACATACCACCACAACAATTAATGCATACTCAATCATCAATACATATCCAACCACCAAAATATCGAGCTAGTCGGTACTGATTTTAAGAAATTTCGGCAGAGTTTACTTTAAAAATAGATATCCAGAAAATTCTAAACCTGTCTACAAAACATACAATCATCAATACATATCCAAACCACCAAAAAAACCATCAGTCCATACCCAAAAATCATCATAACCATGTATAATTAGTTAACTTTACAAAAGACAGAACACAAAATATACAAACGTGCAGAAAATAGAGAAACAACATGTTACATAAGACCCATTACTTTACAGCTTACACAAGTATTCTTTACAGTTTATACCAAGTATCCTTCAATGTGTACCTGAAAATATTTGAAATATAAAAATTATTGAAATATGTGAGTCAAAATAAAACAACTGTAAATCTGAAACATAAAAACTCTTACTTTACCCTGAATTATCTAAAAAACAAATGAGCACACACATTTGTATGTAGTGGGAGGAATGATTTAGATTGATATAAGTAAGAATTTAGAGAGATTGTAACCAATTATCAATTTGTTTAAGAAAAGATATGGATGAATGTAGACTTACAATCAAATAAAATATTCTTAGTACCATTTCAACAAACGGTTCATTTGCTTAATGATTTAACTCATAAATCTGTATTGGTGGCAGTATAGTGGTGCATGAGTTTGATTTGCGAGTGTTTGATTGGTTACAAATATGTGTGTTTTTGCATGTATTGTGTGTGTTGTGTGTCTGCATGAGAAGTAGAGAAATATAGAGTCTTAGTCAGAGAGACTTTCACACCTAGACAATTGTTTGGTCAGTGATGGGTTAGTCATCGTCAAGGGTGGACAGGACGGTATTGGATTGCATATCATTTAACTCTCTTAAATGTCTTCTTCATCCCTTCAAACCTTCTCTTCATCACTATCCTTAATGTCCTCGTATCAATATGAACGCACTTTGCCCAATGAGGAAAATGCACAACCACCTAAATTATTCACATAAATAATATATATAACACTATTTATATTATAGGAATAGTAAAGTTATTTTGATGCAGTGACATAAAAAGTAGATTTACCTGATTACGTCGGTCCCATTCACAAAGTTCCATTGTATATACTTTATCGTTCTCGTTGACAAATTCACTCCAATCCTACAAAGAATGAACCTCATTGTAAAATTAAAAGTAGAAATGTTACAGATACCACCGAAGAACAATGTCAACGTCTATCACTAAAAGGTCATCTTCTATCCATGTTAACAAGTTTGTCTTCATCTATTTTAGCAAAGGTCTTGATATAGCAACTCTTTTTATTAAAAGAATCACTTTTATCCTGAATCAATTTAAATCACTTTTATCCTGAATCACTTTAAATCACTTATTGTCTGTTCAAAGTAAAGTTTAATTCATAAAAGTAAAGTTAGAAATTTAAAATCACCTTATAGTGACCAAACGCACTAAACATTACTGTAGCAAATACTATAAACACTATAACTAAACATACCCTAAAACGCTCCCTTAACTGCAATGTAGATTATGGATACAAAATCTAGTGAGGCCATTTGGAAATAAGCCAATCATTTCCCCTTCAAGATCTAATTTTGTTTAGTGAAATGTTTTTTGTTTTGATGCCTCTTTTTCTTTTACCGAAATTCTCGAGTAGGATTGAAAGGTGTGCATATAGACCAACACAACTCAAAGTTCTTTAAACTAAATTAATATAAATATTAAAACTTCATTTTAATTTTTTTGGGTGAACCACGTAAATCTTGTGTCTTGCCATCGATTATTTTATTTTAATTTTTTCTTTGCTATTGTTTTTCGCTGTGTTGTTATTCTCTAACACGTTTCTCTATTAGTTTTTGAAAAAAAAAACTTTGCAAAATTTGACCATAACCAAAAATATTGGCGCCAATAATAATAGCAGAGTATAATCTAGAATTAGCAATTCATGACAAATTCGTCATTTAAGCTAAATCCCCTGTAATCATTCCACTATAAAATGAAATTTCATCCAATTACTTATCATAAAATATGTTAAGCTGTGAGAGTTAGATAGTTGTCTTATGTAGACGTTGCAATCAAATAGACCATAGACTCAACTCTCAAGAGTTTTTTGTGTATCATAAAGGTCAGCAAAATAGCAGAGTTATTTCAGATTTTTTAGAATGCTAGAACTACCAAACTATGAAAAACATCCATTTTACTACTTTAGACTTTATGATGCTCAGTTCAATCAATCTAAGAAAAAAAGGTCTCAAGAAAGGCAATAAAAAAGGCAGGTAAAATAAATAATAAATGGTTCATGAAAACAAAGTACAAAGCCCAAATTTCTCAGATTCAACTTTATTAGAGGAGACTATTCAAAAGATTATGTCTGGTATTGGCGGCGTTGCCTCCATCTCTTTCATTATTAAATTTTGCAAACTTAATCTTGTTTCACCCCTAAATCATGTGTTGGCCTAATTTTATTTTTTTTGGTTATATTGCTTCATTCTGATTCGATTTTATTGTCTATTTTTCTCTACAGGAGTCTAAATCAGTTTTGATGATTTGTCTACTGATGAAAAGAACAAATTTCAAAGAGTAGTGGATTTTGGAGAACTAAGCAGTTTGATTGAGCCATGGGAACCTTAACCTTGGTTGCTGAAGCCTTCCGCTAGAACAATATATATCTCTGAGCCAAGAAGGAATCCAACTTGTTCAACCACTTGTGAAACATGAAATGACAACATCAGTGCAAAAGAATATGTTATGGGGACTGGCAATATGATCAGTCATGCATACCTTGAGTATGTATATCTTCTGTTTTGGGTCAAGGTAGGCATCCAGGAACCATCTCTGAAGCTCTGTCTCACTGTTTGGAGGAAACATGCAGGCTCTCCAGCTTTCAGACACATTGGTGGCTTGCACTTTGGATTGGGAACCTACTTTCCCTTGGGGGAAACACTTTTAGTTTTCCTGCTTTTTGATATTAAGAGGCTGGTTCAAGCTGCAGAGAGGGAGTTGAAGAATTACTTCTATATATGTATGTATCCTCAAGGCTCAAACAAACATGGCCTATTGGCCTGAAGGCACTGTATAATTCACAAAAAATAAAAATAAATTATGAACACAAAAAATTGATAAGTAAGTTATTTTGCGGCAACATGTGATGTCTAGTTTCCTCAAGTCTTTGTGTGTTGTCACAAGGGATGATAGACCTTCATCAGTCACTCCCATGCATTTACTTAAACTTAGCTCCCTCAATGAAATACACCAATTTCCAATGGCTTTCAGTCCAGAACATGTAACCTGGTAACCATCTAATTTGATTGATTGCAACATGGAAAGGTTTTGCAAACTCTTCGCAAGAGCTAGAGTCACCTGAACCACCATAAACTGAAATCTATAAGCAAAAAGAAAATCATTCACTACTGGAAGGCATAAGAGTTGAGAGACTTACAGGAGAGCCATATGCTAAGGTAAGTTGTCGTAGAGATCCAACTTAATCAGTGAGAGAAGATAAACCCACATGACTTACATTCTCACAACTCGACATATTGAGGGTCTGTTTAGAAAAGATAGGTTCATTAGCAATCCAGCAAACAGTAGATGAAGTAGATTGAACGAATAAGTTTGACAATTGCTAGGATGGTTCCCTGATCTATCTCTTACGAAATAAAGAAACACGTGACCAGTAAGATAATTTAAATTCTGTTACAATTTTTACATGTACAACAGTACAACAAACTTTATATTTCATAAATCCATTTACTTCATATTATTTCTGATATCGCACCTCTAATATGCAAATAAAAAAGAGAGCACGATAAAAAAGACTTCATATTCCATAAATCCATTTACTTTTACAAATATGGTTACCTGTAACGTCTTGAACCCATGTTTAAGGGCTGCAAGGCTATCATCATCAATACCAATGCATCCTTTTAGAACCAAATGCTCCAGATTTTATAGTTTTAAGATTTGTGGTAAGCATTTCTCTGTGATCTGCCCAGGAAGAAAACAAAGAGAAACAATGACTACAAGAATCTCCAAAAGATATATAACAGAAGAGAGTAAGAGAAGGACAAAGTAGTTGGCTAATGTAAAGATGCAACTTGCTTCCATGAACTTCGTTTAGCTAAGTAAATCTATCAAGATCACATAAGGTAAGAAATTTACCACGTGAATTTATATTCCACTTGTTTACTTAAATTTTGTCATTACAACTCAGTATTTTGACAGATATCTGGGATTTGCACTGCTCTTTCTTAACAAACACATGCTACTAAGAGGAGAATTATCTCCTAGTGACATAAAATCTAGACGCATCATGTACATATAACAACCATCTTGAAATTAGATTAGATTAATACCAGTGCATGATGTACATATAACATAAAGGCACGACGTAATGAAAAATATTACATTATCTAAAGACATATACCACCACAACAATTAATACATACTTCAATCATCAAGACATTTCCAACCACCAAAAGATCAAGTTAGTCGGTACTAATTTCAAGAAAATTCGGCGAAGTTTCCTTTAAAAATAAATATCCAAAAAATTCTAAACCTGTCTACAAAACATACAATCATCAATACATATCCAAACCACCAAAAAAACCATAATTCCATACCCAAAAATCATCATAACCATGTATAATTAGTTAACTTTACAAAAGACGGAAACATCCATAGTGATTAAAGGAAAAAACTTGAAGATGGCACGACACTCCGACCAAAATCAAATTTAGTAATGCACAGAGTGATTAAAGGAAACACCACAATTTCAGCAGACCCTATTCACAATACCCTTATTATAAGGCTTACGTACTCCCGTATTAAAAACTCACCCGTCCAAAAATGAAAGTCTTAGTTGACTTTTTTAACTTTCTTTTATACTTACCAAGATTTGCCTATAGCACACTTTGAGACATAATTTATTTTATTTTTTGAACTCAAATTTTGTTATTGGGAAAAATATTACAGAAAAAACTCAATAATTTAAAAAAGTCTATTTATGAGCCTTTTCGGGTAAGGAATCAAAATAAATTTAAAATTTAAAAAAGTCTAAGAAAGGAAATGAAAGGAATATAACCTTCTCTAATTTTTTTTTTTGTGAATTTGGTAAGAAAAAGATAGACAATAAGGGATGTCTCTGTCAAAATTTGTCAATGTTTTATTAATAAGGGAACAAAGGAAAGTTTCACCAAGTCAATTTTCTTTTCCTTGCAAATCTTACCATTTTGGTTAGGAAAATTATTAAGGAGAGTTGGACCAAATTTCCTTGTTTCCTTTACCTTTCTCAACTTAAAAATATTACCAACATGAGAATTCATTTCCTAAGTTTTAAAAACTCAAAACCAAGGTGTAAGGAAAAGGGTAAAAAAGGACAAATGGGACTCTCACAGTATTAGTAATTTTGGATTCCCTTCTGCCAATATATTGTTACTATCAATGGTGACTATAAAATTGTCAACAGTGCAGTTTAGTTTCTTCTGCTCACCCTGATGCAATTTTCATAGACTCTTTCTCAATTTATCAACATTTTAGCTACTTTTGTTTCCTTGTTACAATTTTCATTTATTATTTTCATGTTTTGATAGGTAAATTTACCCCCAAGTGCAGCGATAGTTTTTATTATTAATTATTTTACTATGATCAGGCTCTGTTGACATTTAAAACTCTTAAGGGAAATGTATATATCTAGAGCAATTAAAGCAGCTCTACACATACATTTAATACTCCATCTTTAAACAACGCAAAAGAGAAGTCTGATCTTTGATTGACCATTTGAAACTTTAATGATCCTTTTCCAGTATCTATGTACTTGGGACTGCTGTAATAAGTATATTGGTACTGCACAAAAATGGTGATTAATAACAAAAATACAGCCTCTTCACCCACTATAACATAAAGCAGGCTTAGGAGTCACAAAAAATTTCAAAGCAGTGCAGAAGAGCACAAACCTTAATAGGTGCAGCACATAATAGCGAAGGAAAATCTCTCGGATTTTCAGGGAGGCATGTGGAAGAACTGAAAGTAGTGAAATACAAAATCTATGTAGCTCCATCAAAGTATTTATAAACAACATAGTATAAGATTAAAGGAGAAAATATCTATTTGAAATTCCAGCCATCACTATATCTCGAAGAAGTAAAGAGTATACAAATGTGACTACTTTACCTAAAGTTTGCAGGAGAAAATACTCCAATCCAATCATCAATCGAAGGGTTTGGACTGCTAAATTCAAGAGTAACCCATTCTGAATTTTGCCCCTAGAACATAAAAGAATTCATGCAGCAATCCAAATAATACTATCATATTTTCTAATAACTGTCAGTTATGCCAACCTTGCCCGATTGTGTGCCTAAGCCAAGATGGCCTATAGTGGAATCAACCCAACAAAGATTTGACCATTCCTCAATTAAAAGCCTTACAGAATTTTGGATCCGGCTATGGTGAAGTTGAAATATTTTTTGATTAAAAATATTACATCAACATTTTCTATAAACAATAATGGATCAAAAAACTATATACACTTACAATGGTGAAGTTGATTTCCATTATGTAAGTAAAATATGTTAACCGTAAATTCATGTATAACGAATGACAGGACAACCATTTTCTACATGTTTACTGAATTGCCAAAAGCAAGACACAGTGACATGCTACTAAAATTAACCTTCAATCCAAGAACTGAAGGAGAGGCTTTAACAAAAGCAAGCTCACTAACAGCTAATACTACCTTGAGAATTGCAATTCTTGAAAGAGGTTGATCTCCATGTGATGTCACCCCTTCTAGGCTGCTCGCAATGGCCCCCAAAATTGCCAGCAAAGTGAACACAAGACCATGCATCCTACCAAGATCTGAAATCAATCAGATAGAAATACCTCAAGAAGAATTCTCCATAAAAATTATAAATATCCATGGGAATCACATAGACAACTTTATCGAGGGGAAGTGTATGGTATAAAAAAAGTTGATTTGTATTGCCATTACAAGGAGTTAAAGCAGTAACCCAAATACCTGGCTGTTTACTTGAAGCCTGAAATTTTCTTTTTCTTTATTTTTTCTCCCTGGCTTTGAAGCTAAACTAAGTTAAGGCTCATAAATGAAGGTGAACAGGTAGCATAAATATAATCCGGAGCAAATTGGAAATCCGAGTGAAAACCGCTAACAATTTGATATGGTAAAAAAACCAGAGAGAGGGGCTGACCTGTTTGGAAAATTGGATTGAAAGAGGGAAAGAAGCCCGATTTATACTCTATTCTACAATTTACTACTACTACTACTCCTCGGTATGTATAGTGGAATACAAAAATACTAAATAAATCTCTGTAATCAATCGACAACAATGAAATTCTGGACTTAATTGTTGTTAAGTAATAGACTTAATTATTTTCCGGCAGAACATATTTGTCCACGGATATTACAAGTGCAATCTAAGCTTAAAAAATTACTCCGACATCACTAAGCAAACTTTGTTTTCATCTTCTTTTGATGAGGAAAATTTGTGCAGTTAATATTCTAAATCCCAGAAGTAATAATATAATGTTTTTGAGAACTGCAACTGTTAAGAAGCTGGAAGTACAGGAGTGCAGGCGAAGAAGAATTTACACATTTCTCTTATAGATTATACATACAATTTTTAGCTCCACAAATTTCTCTTATAAAACACATTTGGTCTTGCTGCATCAATTTTTAGATTATACATACAAAGTAAAGTTCGCAAACACCAATATCACTTACCGAAAGTTCAGATAGTCAATTGATTTACCAGGACAATTTTATCTTATTTTTTTATTACAGACGAAATTTTATTAAAGGAATACATAAACTATAAGACAATGAGTGGACAAAAAACCACCCTCACCAAACAAAGACACAAATACGCACTTCAAAAAGTGTATAAATCAAGTATGTTCCGGGAATATTTATTTCAACAGTAAATCAAGATGGCTCGAGTTAGGATAGGTTGTTTTAACATGTTCAAGGACTAAATGTTACTCTTGGGCTGAATGTGACCTTAAAATTTAAGGTTACTATCAATAGTACTCTTGGGAAAGTAAATTTGAGACTTGATTCGGGGTCAAGTGGTTACTATCAATATGTTCAAAATATTATTTAATAACGCCACCGCCTTCTCATCTCCGGCAGCTATAAGTACGACAGCTCGTAATATTGAACTTGCGGACTGTTTTCCATTCCCAAGCGTCTAAGAGAGAATCTAATTAGGTACTTTTCAGTTTTTAATCTCTCTCAAAATGACAATATTAGGTGCTGCCAATTAGTTTTGAAATTAGGGTATTGGAAATTCGAATTAGAAACATCCCAGTTCGAGGGTTTTGATTTTGATATGAATTTTGATATTGGGTAGGGAAAATGTTAATCAAAAATCCTAATTTCAAGATTACTAAAGGAGTAGACTAAAGGTACGTCATACATTAAAACTAACAAATAAAGAGCATTTCAAATCAAAAATCTGACAAAATAATTTTTTTACCAAGAAAGAAGTTTGCTGATTCCTTGGAACGTAACAAAAGTCATGAACCAATTACCTGACGTAAGTTGCAAAACATTAAAAAAGGTAGTAATATTTACACCGAGTCCAACAACACCTCCGGATATACGATATTTGTCGTGGTAGATGATCCATTAGGAGGGAGAAGGACACTGATGCGATCAGCCGACGTGCATCTAGACATGGCCACATATAGGTGACCGTGGCTGAATACAGGCAAGCGCAAATCTACACCAACAAACTTGACTGACTGGCCTTGCGACTTATTGATGGTCATAGCATATGTTAAGCGTACTGGGAATTGGCGTCTAGTCATTTGAAATGGTAAATCTTTGGACGACGGTGATAATGATATCCGCGGGATGAAACACAGATTCGAAGATTTGTCACCAGTTAGAATTCTAGCCTCAATAACCCGCGATGCGCACTTGATAACCATTAGTCTGGTCCCGTTACAGAGTCCATCTTTCGGGGCTATATTCCTCAACAATATGATGGGGCACCCGACCTTTAGCTCCAACTTGAAAGGCGGTAAACCTGGCGGGTTTAGAGAATTTAGAAACTCACTTGGATATTGATTAATGGAAGAACGACAGAGTTCGTCCCCATCTGACACCTTGTCAGCTGCCAAGTAGGTATACGTCTCGCCAGGATAAATTTGTAGAGCAGCATCATTGATGGCGCAGACATCATCATTCCGAGCGGAAAGAATTGTGCGCTCAGTTAAGTAGGATGGGGTTACCGCACTGAGCACATCTAGTTGTGGATAAACTCTGGAAATTAGTTCATGTAGAGTTCGACACCTGTGTATCGTTGGAGGAAGTTCCACAGTATCTTGCGTACTGATCCCAATCTAAGTATGATGTGAAACATATCAGTACATATAAATGAATAATTAAATGAATAATGTATATATAAATCACCTTTTCCAAGAAGGATGCGTGAGAAGAATTTGCAGGATGATTGCTATTCAGACGCATGTTTATGCTCAAAGTCAATACGCACACACCCGCCCACATTGCAGAACGTCTTAAAGATGCACCAACATTTGTTTCTCGCCGACCCTTAGGTATCACCGGTAGTATTTGACG
>JAINUT010002635.1:0-111956 GCA_020205555.1 Panax stipuleanatus
ACTCGTTTTTTAACGCGATCATGGGATTGCTCTTTTGATGCTATCAAATTAGAACGAAGTAATAAGACCCTATCACCTACTTCTTTATCCTAATTTTAGAGATCCAATGAACAATAGAAAGGCCTCCTTATCAAGACTTGTGTGAGATGTACTCATCATTTTTAACGCGATATTCATGGGATTGCTCCTTTTGATGCTAATCAACTTAGAACGAAGTTATAGGACTCCTAATCACATCTTCTTTGACAATTTTAGTGCACCAATGAAACAATAAGAGGTATCCCTAAATGAAGATTGTGTGATATGAACGCATGGTTTTGAAAGCGTAGTCATGGGTTCTCGTTTTGATGCTAATCAACTAGAACGAGTAATGCACTCTTAATCACCTCTTTTCTTTGTAAATTTGTAACAACCACTGAAACCAATATGAAGGTCTCCCTAAATGAAGACCTGTGTGAGATCTACGCATCGTTTTGAACGCGAGTGATGTGATTGCTCCTTTTGATGCTAATTTCACTAGAACGAAGTAATAGGACTCATAGTCCTATATTTTGACAATTTGAGAAAACTAGAAACATTAAGAAGGTCTCCCTAAATGAAGACTAGTGTCAGATGTACGGATCGTTTTGAAGGCACTAGTGATAGGATTGCTGCTCCTTTTGATGCTAATCAACTAGAACGAATTCATAGGACTCATAATCACCTCTTTCTTTGACATTTGATAGAACCATGAAACAATAAGAAGGTCTTCCTAAATCAGGACTTGTGAGATGTACACATCGTTTTTAACACGATAGTCATGGGATTGCTCCTTTGATGCAATTACATTAAAATGAAGTAATAGACTCCTAATCACCTCCTTCTTTCACAGTTTTAGAGAACCAATGAAACAATAAGAAGGTCTCCTTAAATGAAGACTTGTGAGATGTACGCATCGTTTTTACGCGATAGTCATGGGATTGCTCCTTTTGATGCTAATCAAACTTAGAATAAGTTATGGACTCCTAATCACATCTTTCTTGACAATTTTAGTGCACCAATGAAACAATAAGAAGGTAACCCTAAATAAGAATTGTGTGATATGAATGCATGGTTTTGAACGCGATCGTCATGGGTTTCTCGTTTGATGCTAATCAAACTAGAACGAGTAATACAACTCTTAATCACCTCTTTCTTTGTAAATTTGAAACAACCAATGGAACAATATGAAGGTCTCCCTAAATGAAGACCTGTGTGAGATCTACGCATCGTTTTGAACGCGATAGTGATGTGATTGCTCCTTTTGATGCTAATTTCAACTAGAACGAAGTAATAGACTCATAATCACCTATATTTTGACAATTTGAGAGAACTAAAGAAACATTAAGAAGGTCTCCCTAAATGAAGACTTGTGTGAGATGTACGGATCGTTTTGAAGGCACTAGTGATAGGATTGCACTCCTTTTGATGCTAATCAACTAGAACGAATTCATAGGACTCATAATCACCTCTTTCTTTGATAATTTGACAGAACCAATGAAACAATAAGAAGGCCTTCCTAAATCAAGACTTGTGTGAGATGTACACATCGTTTTTAACCGCTATAGTCATGGGATTGCTCCTTTTGATGCAAACACATTAAAAGAAGTAATAAGACACCTAATCACCTCCTTCTTTCACAGTTTTAGAGACCAATGAAACAATAGAAGGTCTCCTTAAATAAAACTTGTGTGAGATGTACGCATCATTTTTAACCGCGATAGTTATGGGATTGCTCCTTTTGATGCTAATCAAACTTAGAACGAAGTTATAGGACTCCTAATCACCTCTTTGTTTGACGATTTTAGTGCACCACTAAACAATAGAAGGTAACCCTAAATGAAGAATTGTGTGATATGAACGCATGGTTTTGAACGCGATAGTCATGGGTTTCTCGTTTTGACGCAAATCAAACTAGAACGAAGTAATACAACTCTTAATCACCTCTTTCTTGTAAATTTGAAACAACCAATTAAACAATATGAAGGTCTCCCTAAATGAAGACCTGTGGATATCTACGAATCGTTTTGAACGCGATAGTGATGTGATTGCTCCTTTTGATGCTAATTTCAACTAGAACAAAGTATAAGACTCATAATCTCCTATATTTTGACAATTTGTGAGAACTAATGAAACATTAAGAATGTCTCCCTAAATGAAGACTTGTGTGAGATGTACGGATCGTTTTGGAGGCACTAGTGATAGGATTGCTGCTCCTTTAGATGCTAATCAAACTAGAACGAATTCATAGGACTCATAATCACCTCTTTCTTTGACAATTTAACAGAACCAATGAAACAATAAGAAGGTCTTCCTAAATCAAGACTTGTGAGATGTACACATCGTTTTTAACGCGATAGTCATGGGATTGCTCTTTTTTATGCTAATCAAATTAGTGCGAAGTAATAAGACTCCTAATCACCTACTTCTTTCATAATATTAGAGAACCAATGAAACAATAAGAAGGCCTCCTTAAATGAAGACTTGTGTGAGATGTACGCATCATTTTAACGCGATAGTCATGGGATTGCTCCTTTTGATGCTAATCAAACTTAGAACGAGTTATAGGACTCCTAATCACATCTTTTTTGACAATTTTAGTGCACCAATGAAACAATAAGAAGGTATCCCTAAATGAAGAATTGTGTGATATGAACGCATGGTTTTGAACGCGATAGTCATGGGTTTCTCGTTTTGATGCTAATCAAACTAGAACGAAGTAATACAACTCTTAATCACCTCTTTCTTTGTAATTTGAAACAACCAATGAAACAATATGAAGGCTCCCTAAATGAAGACCTGTGTGAGATCTACACATCGTTTTGAACGCGATAGTGATGTGATTGCTCCTTTTGATGCTAATTTCAACTAGAACGAAGTAATAGGACTCATAATCACCTATATTTTGACAATTTGAGAAACTAATGAAACATTAAGAAGGTCTCCCTAAATGAAGACTTGTGTAGATGTACGGATCGTTTTGAAGGCACTAGTGATAGGATTGCTGCTCCTTTTGATGCTAATCAAACTAGAACGAATTCATAGGACTCTTAATCACCTCTTTCTTTGACAATTTGAGAGAACCAATGAAACAATAAGAAGGCTTCCTAAATCAAGACTTGTGTGAGATGTACACATCGTTTTTAACGCGATAGTCATGGGATTGCTCCTTTTGATGCAAATCACATTAAAACGATAATAAGACTCTATCACCTCCTTCTTTTACTGTTTTAGAGAACCAATGAACAATAAGAAGGTCCCTTAAATGAAGACTTGTGTGAGATGTACGCATCGTTTTTAACGCGATAGTCATGGATTGCTCCTTTTGATGCTAATCAAACTTAGAACGAAGTTATAGGACTCCTAATCACATCTTTCTTTCATAATTTAGAGAACCAATGAAACAATAAAAGGCCTCCTTAAATGAAGACTGTGTGATGTACGCATCGTTTTTAACGCGATAGTCATGGGATTGCTCCTTTTGATGCTAATCAAACTTAGAACGAAGTTATAGAACTCCTAATCACTCTTCTTTCTTTGACAATTTTAGTGCACCAATGAAACAATAAGAAGGTATTCCTAAATGAAGAATTGTGTGATATGAACGCATGGTTTTGAACGCGATAGTCATGGGTTTCTCGTTTTGACGCAAATCAACTAGAACGAAGTAATACAACTCTTAATCACCTCTTTCTTTGTAAATTTGAAACAACCAATGAAACAATATGAAGGTCTCCCAAAATGAAGACTTGTGAGATCTACGCATCGTTTTGAATGCGATAGTGATGTGATTGCTCCTTTTGATGCTAATTTTAACTAGAACGAAGTAATAGGACTCATAATCATCTAAATTTTGACAATTTTTAGAGAACTAATTAAATTAAGAAGGTCTCCCTAAATGAACTTGTGTGAGATGTACGGATCGTTTTTGAAGGCACTAGTGATAGGATTGCTACTCCTTTTGATGCTAATCAAACTAGAACGAATTCATAGGACTCTTATCACCTCTTTCTTTGACAATTTGAGAGAACCAATGAACAATAAGAAGGCCTTCCTAAATCAGACTTGTGTGAGACGTACACATCGTTTTTAACGCGATAGTCATGGGATTGCTCCTTTTGATGCAAATCACATTAAAACGAAGTAATAAGACTCTTTATCACCTCCTTCTTTTACTGTTTTAGAGAACCAATGAAACAATAAGAAGGCTCCTTAAATGAGACTTGTGTGAGATGTACGCATCGTTTTTAACGCTAGTCATAGGATTGCACCTTTTGATGCTAATCAAACTTAGAACGAAGTTATAGGACTCCTAATCACTCTTTCTTTGACAATTTTAGTGCACCAATGAACATTAAGAAGGTATCCCTAAATGAAGAATTGTGTGATATGAACGCATGGTTTTGAACGCGATAGTCATGGGTTTCTCGTTTTGATGCTAATCAAACTAGAACGAAGTAATACAACTCTTAATCACCTCTTTCTTTGTAAATTTGAAACAACCAATGGAACAATATGAAGGTCTCCCTAAATGAAGACCTGTGTGAGATCTACGCATCGTTTTGAACGCGATAGTGATGTGATTGCTCCTTTTGATGCTAATTTCAACTAGAACGAAGTAATAGGACTCATAATCACCTATATTTTGACAATTTGAGAGAACTAATGAAACATTAAGAAGGTCTCCCTAAATGAAGACTTGTGTGAGATGTACGGATCGTTTTGAAGGCACTAGTGATAGGATTGCGCTCCTTTTGATGCTAATCAAACTAGAACGAACTCATAGGACTCATAATCACCTCTTTCTTTGACAATTTGACAGAACCAATGAAACAATAAGAAGGTCTTCCTAAATCAAGACTTGTGTGAGATGTACACATCGTTTTTAACGCGATAGTCATGGGATTGCTCCTTTTGATGCAAATCACATTAAAACGAAGTAATAAGACACCTAATCACCTCTTTCTTTCACAGTTTTAGAGAACCAATGAAACAATAAGAAGGTCTCCTTAAATGAAACTTGTGTGAGATGTACGCATCATTTTTACGCGATAGTCATGGGATTGCTCCTTTTGATGCTAATCAAACTAGAACGAAGTTATAGGACTCCTAATCACCTCTTTGTTTGACAATTTTAGTGCACCAATAAAATAATAAGAAGGTAACCCTAAATGAAGAATTGTGTGATATGAACGCATGGTTTTGAACGCGATAGTCATGGGTTACTCGTTTTGACGCAAATCAAACTAGAACGAAGTAATACAACTCTTAATCACCTCTTTCTTTGTAAATTTGAAACAACCAATGAAACAATATGAAGGTCTCCCTAAATGAAGACCTGTGTGAGATCTACATCGTTTTGAACGCGATAGTGATGTGATTGCTCCTTTTGATGCTAATTTCAACTAGAACAAAGTAATAGGACTCATAATCCTATATTTTGACAATTTGAGAGAACTAATGAAACATTAAGAAGTCTCCCTAAATGAAGACTTGTGTGAGATGTACGGATCGTTTTGAGGCACTAGTGATAGGATTGCTGCTCCTTTAGATGCTAATCAACTAGAACGAATTCATAGGACTCATAATCACTTCTTTCTTTGACAATTTAACAGAACCAATGAAACAATAAGAAGGTCTTCCTAAATCAAGACTTGTTTGAGATGTACACATCGTTTTTAACGCGATAGTCATGGGATTGCTCTTTTTGATGCAATCAATTAAGAACGAAGTAATACTCCTAATCACCTACTTCTTTCATAATTTTAGAGATCCAATGAAACAATAAAGGCTCCTTAAATGAAGACTTGTGTGGATGTACGCATCATTTTTAACCGATAGTCATGGGATTGCTCCTTTTGATGCTAATCAAACTTAGAACGAAGTTATAGGACTCCTAATCACATCTTTCTTTGACAATTTTAGTGCACCAATGAAACAATAAGAAGGTATCCCTAATGAAGAATTGTGTGATATGAACGCATGGTTTTGAACGCGATAGTCATGGGTTTCTCGTTTTGATGCTAATCAAACTAGAACGAAGTAATACAACTCTTAATCACCTCTTTCTTTGTAATTGTAACAACCAATGAAACAATATGAAGGTCTCCCTAAATGAAGACCTGTGTGAGATCTACGCATCGTTTTGAACGCGATAGTGATGTGATTGCTCCTTTTGATGCTAATTTCAACTAGAACGAAGTAATAGGACTCATAATCACCTATATTTGACAATTTGAGAAAACTAATGAAACATTAAGAGGTCTCCCTAAATGAAGACTTGTGTCAGATGTACGGATCGTTTTGAAGGCAACTAGTGATAGGATTGCTGCTCCTTTTGATGCTAATCAAACTAGAACGAATTCATAGGACTCATAATCACCTCTTTCTTTGACAATTTGAAGAACCAATGAAACAATAAAGGTCTTCCTAAATCAGACTTGTGTGAGATGTACACATCGTTTTTAACACGATAGTCATGGGATTGCTCCTTTTGATGCTAATTACATTAAAACGAAGTAATAAGACTCCTAATCACCTCTTCTTTCACAGTTTTAGAGAACCAATGAAACAATAAGAAGTCTCCTTAAATGAAGACTTGTGTGAGATGTACGCATCGTTTTTAACGCGATAGTCATGGGATTGCTCCTTTTGATGCTAATCAAACTTAGAACGAATTATAGGACTCCTAATCACATCTTTCTTTGACAATTTTAGTGCACCAATGAAACAATAAGAAGGTATCCCTAAATGAAGAATTGTGTGATATGAACGCATGGTTTTGAACGCGATAGTCATGGGTTTCTCGTTTTGATGCTAATCAAACTAGAACGTAATCAACTCTTAATCACCTCTTTCTTTGTAAATTTGTAACAACCAATGAAACAATATGAAGGTCTCCCTAAATGAAGACCTGTGTGAGATCTACGCATCGTTTTGAACGCGATAGTGATGTGATGCTCCTTTTGATGCTAATTTCAACTAGAACGAAGTAATAGACTCTAGTCCACCTATATTTTGACAATTTGAGAAACTAATGAAACATTAAAAGGTCCTCCTAAATGAAGACTATGTCAGATGTACGGATCGTTTTGAAGGCACTAGTGATAGGATTGCTGCTCCTTTTGATGCTAATCAACTAGAACGAATTCATAGGACTCATAATCACCTCTTTCTTTGACAATTTGATAGAACCATGAAACAATAACAAGTCTTCCTAAATCAGGACTTGTGTGAGATGTACACACTTTTTAACACGTAGTCATCGGATAGTCTGATTGCTCCTTTTGATGCAAATTACATTAATGAAGTAATAAGACTCCTAATCACCTCCTTCTTTCACAGTTTTAGAGAACCAATGAAACAATAAGGTCTCCTTAAATGAAGACTTGTGTGAGATGTCGCATCGTTTTAACGCGATAGTCATGGATTGCTCCTTTTGATGCTAATCAAACTTAGAATAAAGTTATAGGACTCCTAATCACATCTTTCTTTGACAATTTTAGTGCACCAATGAAACAATGAGGTAACCCTAAATGAAGAATTGTGTGATATGAATGCATGGTTTTGAACGCGATCGTCATGGTTTCTCGTTTTGATGCTAATCAAACTAGAACGAAGTAAACAACTCTTAATCACCTCTTTCTTTGTAAATTTGAAACAACCAATGGAACAATATGAAGGTCTCCCTAAATGAAGACCTGTGTGAGATCTACGCATCGTTTTGAACGCGATAGTGATGTGATTGCTCCTTTTGATGCTAATTTCAACTAGAACGAAGTAATAAGACTCATAATCACCTATATTTTGACAATTTGAGAGAACTAAAGAAACATTAAGAAGGTCTCCCTAAATGAAGACTTGTGTGAGATGTACGGATCGTTTTGAAGGCACTAGTGATAGGATTGCAGCTCCTTTTGATGCTAATCAACTAGAACGAATTCATAGGACTCATAATCACCTCTTTCTTTGATAATTTGACAGAACCAATGAAACAATGAAGGCCTTCCTAAATCAAGACTTGTGTGAGATGTACACATCGTTTTTAACGCTATAGTCATGGGATTGCTCCTTTTGATGCAAATCACATTAAAAAGAAGTAATAGACACCTAATCACCTCCTTCTTTCACAGTTTTAGAGAACCAATGAAACAATAAGAAGGTCTCCTTAAATAAAACTTGTGTGATGTACGCATCATTTTTACCGCGATAGTTATGGGATTGCTCCTTTTGATGCTAATCAAACTTAGAACGAAGTTATAGGACTCCTAATCACCTCTTTGTTTGACGATTTTAGTGCACCACTAAAACAATAAGAAGGTAACCCTAAATGAAGAATTGGTGATATGAACGCATGGTTTTGAACGCGATAGTCATGGGTTTCTCGTTTTGACGCAAATCAAACTAGAACGAAGTAATACAACTCTTAATCACCTCTTTCTTTGTAAATTTGAAACAACCAATTAAACAATATGAAGGTCTCCCTAAATGAAGACCTGTGTGATATCTACGAATCGTTTGAACGCGATAGTGATGTGATTGCTCCTTTTGATGCTAATTTCAACTAGAACAAAGTAATAGGACTCATAATCTCCTATATTTTGACAATTTGTGAGAACTAATGAAACATTAAGAATGTCTCCCTAAATGAAGACTTGTGTGAGATTACGGATCGTTTTGGAGGCACTAGTGATAGGATTGCTGCTCCTTTAGATGCTAATCAAACTAGAACGAATTCATAGGACTCATAATCACCTCTTTCTTTGACAATTTAACAGAACCAATGAAACAATAAGAAGGTCTTCCTAAATCAAGACTTGTGTGAGATGTACACATCGTTTTTAACGCGATAGTCATGGGATTGCTCTTTTTTATGCTAATCAAATTAGAGCGAAGTAATAAGACTCCTAATCACCTACTTCTTTCATAATATTAGAGAACCAATGAAACAATAAGAAGGCCTCCTTAAATGAAGACTTGTGTGAGATGTACGCATCATTTTTAACGCGATAGTCATGGATTGCTCCTTTTGATGCTAATCAAACTTAGAACGAAGTTATAGGACTCCTAATCACATCTTTCTTTGACAATTTTAGTGCACCAATGAAACATAAGAAGGTATCCCTAAATGAAGAATTGTGTGATATGAACGCATGGTTTTGAACGCGATAGTCATGGGTTTCTCGTTTTGATGCTAATCAAACTAGAACGAAGTAACAACTCTTAATCACCTCTTTCTTGTAAATTTGAAACAACCAATGAAACAATATGAAGGCCTCCCTAAATGAAGACCTGTGTGAGATCTACACATCGTTTTGAAACGCGATAGTGATGTGATTGCTCCTTTTGATGCTAATTCAACTAGAACGAATAATAGGACTCATAATCACCTATATTTGACAATTGAGAAAACTAATGAAACATTAAGAAGGTCTCCCTAAATGAAGACTTGTGTGAGATGTACGGATCGTTTTGAAGGCACTAGTGATAGGATTGCTGCTCCTTTTGATGCTAATCAAACTAGAACGAATTCATAGGACTCTTAATCACCTCTTTCTTTGACAATTTGAGAGAACCAATGAACAATAAGAAGGCCTTCCTAAATCAAGACTTGTGTGAGACGTACACATCGTTTTTAACGGCTAGTCATGGGATTGCTCCTTTTGATGCAATCACATTAACGAAGTATAAGACTCTTTATCACCTCCTTCTTTTACTGTTTTAGAGAACCAATGAAACAATAAGAAGGTCTCCTTAAATGAAGACTTGTGTGAGATGTACGCATCGTTTTTAACGGCGATAGTCATAGGATTGCACCTTTTGATGCTAATCAAATTAGAACGAAGTTATAGGACTCCTAATCACATCTTTCTTTCATAATTTTAGAGAACCAATGAAACAATAGAAGGCCTCCTAAATGAAGACTTGTGTGATGTACGCATCGTTTTTAACGCGATAGTCATGGGATTGCTCCTTTTGATGCTAATCAAACTTAGAACGAAGTTATAGAACTCCTAATCCTTCTTTCTTTGACAATTTTAGTGCACCAATGAAACAATAAAAGGTATTCCTAAATGAAGAATTGTGTGATATGAACGCATGGTTTTGAACGCGATAGTCATGGGTTTCTCGTTTTGACGCAAATCAAACTAGAACGAAGTAATACAACTCTTAATCACCTCTTTCTTGTAAATTTGAAACAACCAATGAAACAATGAAGGTCTCCCAAAATGAAGACTTGTGTGAGATCTACGCATCGTTTTGAATGCGATAGTGATGTGATTGCTCCTTTTGATGCTAATTTTAACTAGAACGAAGTAATAGGACTCATATCATCTAAATTTTGACAATTTTAGAGAACTAATTAAATATTAAGAAGGTCTCCCTAAATGAAGACTTGTGTGAGATGTACGGATCGTTTTGAAGGCACTAGTGATAGGATTGCTACTCCTTTTGATGCTAATCAAACTAGAATAATTCATAGGACTCTTAATCACCTCTTTCTTTGACAATTTGAGAGAACCAATGAAACAATAAGAAGGCCTTCCTAATCAAGACTTGTGTGAGACGTACACATCGTTTTTAACGCGATAGTCATGGATTGCCTTTTGATACCTAATCACATAACGAAGTAATAGACTCTATCACCTCCTTCTTTTACTGTTTTAGAGAACCAATGAAACAATAAGAAGGACTCCTTAAATGAAGACTTGTGTGAGATGTACGCATCGTTTTTAACGCGATAGTCATAGGATTGCACCTTTTGATGCTAATCAAACTAGAACGAAGTTATAGGACTCCTAATACATCTTTCTTTGACAATTTTAGTGCACCAATGAAACATTAAGAAGGTATCCCTAAATGAAGAATTGTGTGATATGAACGCATGGTTTTGAACGCGATAGTCATGGGTTTCTCGTTTTGATGCTAATCAAACTAGAACGAAGTAATACAACTCTTAATCACCTCTTTCTTTGTAAATTTGAAACAACCATGGAACAATATGAAGTCTCCCTAAATGAAGACCTGTGTGAGATCTACGCATCGTTTTGAACGCGATAGTGATGTGATTGCTCCTTTTGATGCTAATTTCAACTAGAACGAAGTAATAGGACTCATAATCACCTATATTTTGACAATTTGAGAGAACTAATGAACATTAAAGGTCTCCCTAAATGAAGACTTGTGTGAGATGTACGGATCGTTTTGAAGGCACTAGTGATAGGATTGCAGCTCCTTTGATGCTAATCAAACTAGAACGAACTCATAGGACTCATAATCACCTCTTTCTTTGACAATTTGATAGAACCAATGAAACAATAACGTCTTCCTAAATCAAGACTTGTGTGAGATGTACACATCGTTTTTAACGCGATAGTCATGGGATTGCTCCTTTTGATGCAAATCACATTAAACGAAGTAATAAGACACCTAATCACCTCTTCTTTCACAGTTTTAGAGAACCAGAAACAATAGAGGTCTCCTTAAATGAAACTGTGTGAGATGTACGCATCATTTTTACCGCGTGTGGGATTGCTCCTTTTGATGCTAATCAAACTTAGAACGAAGTTATAGGACTCCTAATCACTCTTTGTTTGACAATTTTAGTGCACCAATAAATAATAAGAAGGTAACCCTAAATGAAAATTGTGTATATGAACGCATGGTTTTGAAACGCGATGTCATGGGTTCTCGTTTGACGCAAATCAAACTAGAACGAAGTAATACAACTCTTAATCACCTCTTTCTTTGTAAATTTGAAACAACCAATGAAACAATATGAAGGTCTCCCTAAATGAAGACCTGTGTGAGATCTACGCATCGTTTGAACGCGATAGTGATGTGATTGCTCCTTTTGATGCTAATTTCAACTAGAACAAGTAATAGGACTCATAATCTCCTATATTTTGACAATTTGAGAGAACTAATGAAACATTAAGAATGTCTCCCTAAATGAAGACTTGTGTGAGATACGGATCGTTTTGAAGGCACTAGTGATAGGATTGCTGCTCCTTGATGCTAATCAAACTAAAGAATTCATAGGACTCATAATCACTTCTTTCTTTGACAATTTAACAGAACCAATGAAACAATAAGAAGGTCTTCCTAAATCAAGACTTGTTGAGATGTACATCGTTTTAACGCGATAGTCATGGGATTGCTCTTTTGATGCTATCAATATGAACGAAGTAATAAGACTCCTAATCACCCTTCTTTCATAATTTTAGAGATCCAATGAAACAATAAGGCCTCCTTAAATCAAGACTTGTGTGAGATGTACGCATCATTTTAACGCGATAGTCATGGGATTGCTCCTTTTGATGCTAATCAAACTTAGAACGAAGTTATAGGACTCCTAATCACATCTTTCTTTGACAATTTTAGTGCACCAATGAAACAATAAGAAGGTATCCCTAAATGAAGAATTGTGTGATATGAACGCATGGTTTTGAACGCGATAGTCATGGGTTTCTCTTTTTGATGCTAATCAACTAGAACGAAGTAATACAAGCTCTTAATCACCTCTTTCTTTGTAAATTTGAAACAACAATGGAAACAATATGAAGGTCTCCCTAAATGAAGACCTGTGTGAGATCTACGCATCGTTTTGAACGCGATAGTGATGTGATTGCTCCTTTTGATGCTAATTTCAACTAGAACAAAGTAATAGGACTCATAATCTCCTATATTTTGACAATTTGAGAGAACTAATGAAACATTAAGAATGTCTCCCTAAATGAAGACTTGTGTGAGATGTACGGATCGTTTTGAGGCACTAGTGATAGGATTGCTGCTCCTTTAGATGCTAATCAACTAGAACGAATTCATAGGACTCATAATCACCTCTTTCTTTGACAATTTAACAGAACCAATGAAACAATAAGAAGGTCTTCCTAAATCAAGACTTGTGTGAGATGTACACATCGTTTTTAACGCGATAGTCATGCGATTGCTCTTTTTTATGCTAATTACAATTAGAGCGAAGTAATAAGACTCCTATCACCTACTTCTTTCATAATATTAGAGAACCAATGAACAATAAGAAGGGCCTCCTTAAATGAAGACTTGTGTGAGATGTACGCATCATTTTTAACGGCGATAGTCATGGGATTGCCTCCTTTTGATGCTAATCAAACTTATAACGAAGTTATAGGACTCCTAATCACATCTTTCTTGACAATTTTAGTGCACCAATGAAACATAAGAAGGTATCCCTAAAGGAAGAATTGTGTGATATGAACGCATTGGTTTTGAACGCGATGCGTCATGGGTTCTCGTTTTGATGCTAATCAAACTAGAACGAAGTAATACAACTCTTAATCACTCTTCTTTGTAATTTGAAACAACCCAATGGAACAATATGAAGGTCTCCCTAAATGAAGACCTTGTGAGATCTACGCATCGTTTTGAACGCGATAGTGATGTGATTGCTCCTTTTGATGCTAATTCAACTAGAACGAAAGTAATAGGACTCATAATCACCTATATTTTGACAATTTGAGAAACTAATGAAACTTAAGAAGGTCTCCCTAAATGAAGACTTGTGTGAGATGTACGGATCGTTTTGAAGGCACTAGTGATAGGATTGCAGCTCCTTTTGATGCTAATCAACTAGAACGAATTCATAGGACTCATAATCACCTCTTCTTTGATAATTTGACAGAACTGAAACATGAAGAAGGCCTTCCTAAATCAAGACTTGTGTGAGATGTACACATCGTTTTAACGCTATAGTCATGGATTGCTCCTTTTGATGCAAATCACATTAAAAAGAAGTAATAAGACACCTAATCACCTCCTTCTTTCACAGTTTTAGAGAACCAATGAAACAATAAGAAGGTCTCCTTAAATAAAACTTGTGTGAGATGTACGCATCATTTTTACCGCGATAGTTATGGGATTGCTCCTTTGATGCTAATCAAACTTAGAACGAAGTTATAGGACTCCTAATCACCTCTTTGTTTGACGATTTTAGTGCACCACTAAAACAATAAGAAGGTAACCCTAAATGAAGAATTGTGTGATATGAACGCATGGTTTTGAACGCGATAGTCATGGATTTCACGTTTTGACGCAAATCAAACTAGAACGAAGTAATACAACTCTTAATCACCTCTTTCTTTGTAAATTTGAAACAACCAATGAAACAATATGAAGGTCTCCCTAAATGAAGACCTGTGTGAGATCTACGCATCGTTTTGAACGCGATAGTGATGTGATTGCTCCTTTTGATGCTAATTTCAACTAGAACAAAGTAATAGGACTCATAATCTCCTATATTTTGACAATTTGAGAGAACTAATGAAACATTAAGAATGTCTCCCTAAATGAAGACTTGTGTGAGATGTACGGATCGTTTTGGAGGCACTAGTGATAGGATTGCTGCTCCTTTAGATGCTAATCAAACTAGAACGAATTCATAGGACTCATAATCACCTCTTTCTTTGACAATTTAACCAGAACCAATGAAACAATAAGAAGGTCTTCCTAAATCAAGACTTGTGTGAGATGTACACATCGTTTTTAACGCGATAGTCATGGGATTGCTCTTTTTATGCTAATCAAATTAGAGCGAAGTAATAAGACTCCTAATCACCTACTTCTTTCATAATATTAGAGAACCAATGAAACAATAAGAAGGCCTCCTTAAATGAAGACTTGTGTGAGATGTACGCATCATTTTTAACGCGATAGTCATGGGATTGCTCCTTTTGATGCTAATCAAACTTAGAACGAAGTTATAGGACTCCTAATCACATCTTTCTTTGACAATTTTAGTGCACCAATGAAACAATAAGAAGGTATCCCTAAATGAAGAATTGTGTGATATGAACGCATGGTTTTGAACGCGATAGTCATGGGTTTCTCGTTTTGATGCTAATCAAACTAGAACGAAGTAATACAGCTCTTAATCACCTCTTTCTTGGTAAATTTGAAACAACCAATGGAACAATATGAAGGTCTCCCTAAATGAAGACCTGTGTGAGATCTACACATCGTTTTGAACGCGATAGTGATGGATTGCTCCTTTTGATGCTAATTTCAACTAGAACGAAGTAATAGGACTCATAATCACCTATATTTTGACAATTTGAGAAAACTAATGAAACATTAAGAAGGTCTCCCTAAATGAAGACTTGTGTGAGATGTACGGATCGTTTTGAAGGCACTAGTGATAGGATTGCTGCTCCTTTTGATGCTAATCAAACTAGAACGAATTCATAGGACTCATAATCACCTTTCTTTGACAATTTGATAGAACCAATGAAACAATAAGAAGGTCTTCCTAAATCAAGACTTGTGTGAGATGTACACATCGTTTTTAACGCGATAGTCATGGATTGCTCCTTTTGATGCAAATTACATTAAAACGAAGTAATAAGACTCCTAATCACCTCCTTCTTTCACAGTTTTAGAGAACCAATGAAACAATAAGAAGGCTCCTTAAATGAAGACTTGTGTGAGATGTACGCATCGTTTTTAACGCGATAGTCATGGGATTGCTCCTTTTGATGCTAATCAAATTAGAACGAAGTTATAGGACTCCTAATCACATCTTCTTTCATAATTTTAGAGAACCAATGAAACATAAGAAGGCCCCTTAAATGAAGACTTGTGTGAGATGTACGCATCGTTTTTAACGCGATAGTCATGGGATTGCTCCTTTTGATGCTAATCAAACTTAGAACGAAGTTATAGGACTCCTAATCACTCTTTCTTTGACAATTTTAGTGCACCAATGAAACAATAAGAAGGTATTCCTAAATGAAGAATTGTGTGATATGAACGCATGGTTTTGAACGCGATAGTCATGGGTTTCTCGTTTTGACGCAATCAAACTAGAACGAAGTAATACAACTCTTAATCACCTCTTTCTTTGTAAATTTGAAACAACCAATGAAACAATATGAAGGTCTCCCAAATGAAGACTTGTGAGATCTACGCATCGTTTTGAACGCGATAGTGATGTGATTGCTCCTTTTGATGCTAATTTCAACTAGAACAAGTAATAGGACTCATAATCTCCTATATTTTGACAATTTGAGAGAACTAATGAAACATTAAGAAGGTCTCCCTAAATGAAGACTTGTGTGAGATGTACGGATCGTTTTGGAGGCACTAGTGATAGGATTGCTGCTCCTTTAGATGCTAATCAAACTAGAACGAATTCATAGGACTCATAATCACCTCTTTCTTTGACAATTTAATAGAACCAATGAAACAATAAGAAGGTCTTCCTAAATCAAGACTTGTGTGAGATGTACACATCGTTTTTAACGCGATAGTCATGGGATTGCTCTTTTTTATGCTAATCAAATTAGAGCGAAGTAATAAGACTCCTAATCACCTACTTCTTTCATAATATTAGAGAACCAATGAAACAATAAGAAGGCCTCCTTAAATGAAGACTTGTGTGAGATGTACGCATCATTTTTAACGCGATAGTCATGGGATTGCTCCTTTTGATGCTAATCAAACTTAGAACGAAGTTATAGGACTCCTAATCACATCTTTCTTTGACAATTTTAGTGCACCAATGAAACAATAAGAAGGTATCCCTAAATGAAGAATTGTGTGATATGAACGCATGGTTTTGAACGCGATAGTCATGGGTTTCTCGTTTTGTGCTAATCAAACTAGAACGAAGTAATACAACTCTTAATCACCTCTTTCTTTGTAAATTTGAAACAACCAATGAACAATATGAAGGTCTCCCTAAATGAAGACCTGTGTGAGATCTACGCATCGTTTGAACGCGATAGTGATGTGATTGCTCCTTTGATGCTAATTTCAACTAGAACGAAGTAATAGGACTCATAATCACCTATATTTTGACATTTTGAGAGAACTAATGAAACATTAAGGTCTCCCTAAATGAAGACTTGTGTGAGATGTACGGATCGTTTTGGAGGCACTAGTGATAGGATTGCTGCTCCTTTTGATGCTAATCAAACTAGAACGAATTCATAGGACTCATAATCACCTCTTTCTTTGACAATTTAACAGAACCAATGAAACAATAAGAAGGTCTTCCTAAATCAAGACTTGTGTGAGATGTACACATCGTTTTTAACGCGATAGTCATGGGATTGCTCTTTTTTATGCTAATCAAATTAGAGCGAAGTAATAAGACTCCTAATCACCTACTTCTTTCATAATATTAGAGAACCAATGAAACAATAAGAAGGCTCTCCTTAAATGAAGACTTGTGTGAGATGTACGCATCATTTTTACCGCGATAGTCATGGGATTGCTCCTTTTGATGCTAATCAAACTTAGAACGAAGTTATAGGACTCCTAATCACCTCTTTCTTTGACAATTTTAGTGCACCAATGAAACAATAAGAAGGTATCCCTAAATGAAGAATTGTGTGATATGAACGCATGGTTTTGAACGCGATAGTCATGGGTTTCTCGTTTTGATGCTAATCAAACTAGAACGAAGTAATACAACTCTTAATCACCTCTTTCTTTGTAAATTTGAAACAACCAATGAACAATATGAAGGTCTCCCTAAATGAAGACCTGTGTGAGATCTACGCATCGTTTTGAACGCGATAGTGATGTGATTGCTCCTTTTGATGCTAATTTCAACTAGAACGAAGTAATAGGACTCATAATCTACCTATATTTTGACAATTTGAGAGAACTAATGAAACATTAAGAATGTCTCCCTAAATGAAGACTTGTGTGAGATGTACGGATCGTTTTGAAGGCACTAGTGATAGGATTGCTGCTCCTTTTAGATGCTAATCAAACTAGAACGAATTCATAGGACTCATAATCACCTCTTTCTTTGACAATTTGACTAGAACCAATGAAACAATAAGAAGGTCTTCCTAAATCAAGACTTGTGTGAGATGTACACATCGTTTTTAACGCGATAGTCATGGGATTGCTCTTTTTTATGCTAATCAAATTAGAGCGAAGTAATAGACTCCTAATCACCTACTTCTTTCATAATATTAGAGAACCAATGAAACAATAGAAGGCCTCCTTAAATGAAGACTTGTGTGAGATGTACGCATCATTTTTAACGCGATAGTCATGGGATTGCTCCGTTTTGATGCTAATCAAACTTAGAACGAAGTTATAGGACTCCTAATCACATCTTCTTTGACAATTTTAGTGCACCAATGAAACAATAAGAAGGTATCCCTAAATGAAGAATTGTGTGATATGAACGCATGGTTTTGAACGCGATAGGTCATGGGTTTCTCGTTTTGACGCAAATCAAACTAGAACGAAGTAATACAACTCTTAATCACCTCTTTCTTTGTAAATTTGAAACAACCAATGAAACAATATGAAGGTCTCCCTAATGAAGACCTGTGTGAGATCTACGCATCGTTTTGAACGCGATAGTGATGTGATTTCTCCTTTTGATGCTAATTTCAACTAGAACGAAGTAATAGGACTCATAATCTCCTATATTTTGACAATTTGAGAGAACTAATGAAACATTAAGAATGTCTCCCTAAATGAAGACTTGTGTGAGATGTACGGATCGTTTTGGAGGCACTAGTGATAGGATTGCTGCTCCTTTAGATGCTAATCAAACTAGAACGAATTCATAGGACTCATAATCACCTCTTTCTTTGACAATTTGACAGAACCAATGAAACAATAAGAAGGTCTTCCTAAATCAAGACTTGTGTGAGATGTACACATCGTTTTTAACGCGATAGTCATGGGATTGCTCTTTTTATGCTAATCAAATTAGAGCGAAGTAATAAGACTCCTAATCACCTACTTCTTTCATAATATTAGAGAACCAATGAAACAATAAGAAGGCCTCCTTAAATGAAGACTTGTGTGAGATGTACGCATCATTTTAACGCGATAGTCATGGGATTGCTCCTTTTGATGCTAATCAAACTTAGAACGAAGTTATAGGACTCCTAATCACATCTTTGCTTTGACAATTTTAGTGCACCAATAAAACAATAAGAAGGTAATCCCTAATGAAGAATTGTGTGATATGAACGCATGGTTTTGAACGCGATAGTCATGGGTTACTCGTTTTGATGCATAATCAAACTAGAACGAAGTAATACACCTCTTAATCACCTCTTTCTTTGTAAATTTGAAACAACCAATGAAACAATATGAAGGTCTCCCTAAATGAAGACCTGTGTGAGATCTACGCATCGTTTTGAACGCGATAGTGATGTGATTGCTCCTTTTGATGCTAATTTCAACTAGAACAAAGTAATAGGACTCATAATCACCTATATTTTGACAATTTGAGAGAACTAATGAACATTAAGAAGGTCTCCCTAAATGAAGACTTGTGTGAGATGTACGGATCGTTTTGAAGGCACTAGTGATAGGATTGCTGCTCCTTTGATGCTAATCAAACTAGAACGAATTCATAGGACTCATAATCACCTCTTTCTTTGACAATTTAACAGAACCAATGAAACAATAAGAAGGTCTTCCTAAATCAGACTTGTGTGAGATGTACACATCGTTTTTAACGCGATAGTCATGGGATTGCTCCTTTTGATGCAAATCACATTAAAACGAAGTAATAAGACACCTAATCACCTCCTTCTTTCACAGTTTAGAGAACCAATGAAACAATAAGAAGGTCTCCTTAAATGAAGACTTGTGTGAGATGTACGCATCAGTTTTTAACGCGATAGTCATGGGATTGCTCCTTTTGATGCTAATCAAACTTAGAACGAAGTTATAGGACTCCTAATCACCTCTTTCGTTTGACAATTTTAGTGCACCAATGAAACAATAAGAAGGTATCCCTAAATGAAGAATTGTGTGATATGAACGCATGGTTTTGAACGCGATAGTCATGGGTTTCTCGTTTTGACGCTAATCAAACTAGAACGAAGTAATACAGCTCTTAATCACCTCTTTCTTTGTAAATTTGAAACAACCAATGGAACAATATCAAGGTCTCCCTAAATGAAGACCTGTGTGAGATCTACGCATCGTTTTGAACGCGATAGTGATGTGATTGCTCCTTTTGATGCTAATTTCAACTAGAACGAAAGTAATAGGACTCATAATCTCCTATATTTTGACAATTTGAGAGAACTAATGAAACATTAAGAAGGTCTCCCTAAATGAAGACTTGTGTGAGATGTACGGATCGTTTTGAAGGCACTAGTGATAGGATTGCTGCTCCTTTAGATGCTAATCAAACTAGAACGAATTCATAGGACTCATAATCACCTCTTTCTTTGACAATTTAACAGAACCAATGAAACAATAAGAAGGTCTTCCTAAATCAAGACTTGTGTGAGATGTACACATCGTTTTTAACGCGATAGTCATGGATTGCTCTTTTTGATGCTAATCAAATTAGAAGCGAAGTAATAAGACTCCTAATCACCTACTTCTTTCATAATTTTAGAGAACCAATGAAACAATAAGAAGGCCTCCTTAAATGAAGACTTGTGTGAGATGTACGCATCATTTTTAACGCGATAGTCATGGGATTGCTCCTTTTGATGCTAATCAAACTTAGAACGAAGTTATAGGACTCCTAATCACATCTTTCTTTGACAATTTTAGTGCACCAATGAAACAATAAGAAGGTATCCCTAAATGAAGAATTGTGTGATATGAACGCATGGTTTTGAACGCGATAGTCATGGGTTCTCGTTTTGACGCTAATCAAACTAGAACGAAGTAATACAACTCTTAATCACCTCTTTCTTTGTAAATTTGAAACAACCAATGAAACAATATGAAGGTCTCCCTAAATGAAGACCTGTGTGAGATCTACGCATCGTTTTGAACGCGATAGTGATGTGATTGCTCCTTTTGATGCTAATTTCAACTAGAACAAAGTAATAGGACTCATAATCACCTATATTTTGACAATTTGAGAGAACTAATGAAACATTAAGAATGTCTCCCTAAATGAAGACTTGTGTGAGATGTACGGATCGTTTTGAAGGCACTAGTGATAGGATTGCTGCTCCTTTAGATGCTAATCAAACTAGAACGAATTCATAGGACTCATAATCACCTCTTTCTTTGACAATTTGACAGAACCAATGAAACAATAAGAAGGTCTTCCTAAATCAAGACTTGTGTGAGATGTACACATCGTTTTTAACGCGATAGTCATGGGATTGCTCTTTTTGATGCTAAATCACATTAGAACGAAGTAATAAGACTCCTAATCACCTCCTTCTTTCATCATTTTAGAGAACCAATGAAACAATAAGATGGCCTCCTTAAATGAAGACTTGTGTGAGATGTACGCATTAATTTTAACGCGATAGTCATGGGATTGCTCCTTTTGATGCTAATCAAACTTAGAACGAAGTTATAGGACTCCTAATCACCTCTTTCTTTGACAATTTAGTGCACCAATGAAACAATAAGAAGGTATCCCTAAATGAAGAATTGTGTGATATGAACGCATGGTTTTGAACGCGATAGTCATGGGTTTCTCGTTTTGATGCTAATCAAACTAGAACGAAGTAATACAACTCTTAATCACCTCTTTCTTTGTAAATTTGAAACAACCAATGAACAATATGAAGGTCTCCCTAAATGAAGACCTGTGTGAGATCTACGCATCGTTTTGAACGCGATAGTGATGTGATTGCTCCTTTTGATGCTAATTTCAACTAGAACGAAGTAATAGGACTCATAATCTCCTATATTTTGACAATTTGAGAGAACTAATGAAACATTAAGAAGGTCTCCCTAAATGAAGACTTGTGTGAGATGTACGGATCGTTTTGAAGGCACTAGTGATAGGATTGCTGCTCCTTTTGATGCTAATCAAACTAGAACGAATTCATAGGACTCATAATCACCTCTTTCTTTGACAATTTGACAGAACCAATGAAACAATAAGAAGGTCTTCCTAAATCAAGACTTGTGTGAGATGTACACATCGTTTTTAACGCGATAGTCATGGGATTGCTCCTTTTTGATGCTAATCACATTAGAACGAAGTAATAAGACTCCTAATCACCTACTTCTTTCACAGTATTAGAGAACCAATGAAACAATAAGAAGGTCCTCCTTAAATGAAGACTTGTGTGAGATGTACGCATCATTTTTAACGCGATAGTCATGGGATTGCTCCTTTTGATGCTAATCAAACTTAGAACGAAGTTATAGGACTCCTAATCACCTCTTTGTTTGACAATTTTAGTGCACCAATAAAACAATAAGAAGGTAACCCTAAATGAAGAATTGTGTGATATGAACGCATGGTTTTGAACGCGATAGTCATGGGTTTCTCGTTTTGACGCAAATCAAACTAGAACGAAGTAATACAACTCTTAATCACCTCTTTCTTTGTAAATTTGAAACAACCAATGAAACAATATGAAGGTCTCCCTAAATGAAGACCTGTGTGAGATCTACGCATCGTTTTGAACGCGATAGTGATGTGATTGCTCCTTTTGATGCTAATTTCAACTAGAACAAAGTAATAGGACTCATAATCTCCTATATTTTGACAATTTGAGAGAACTAATGAAACATTAAGAATGTCTCCCTAAATGAAGACTTGTGTGAGATGTACGGATCGTTTTGGAGGCACTAGTGATAGGATTGCTGCTCCTTTAGATGCTAATCAAACTAGAACGAATTCATAGGACTCATAATCACCTCTTTCTTTGACAATTTAACAGAACCAATGAAACAATAAGAAGGTCTTCCTAAATCAAGACTTGTGTGAGATGTACACATCGTTTTTAACGCGATAGTCATGGGATTGCTCTTTTTTATGCTAATCAAATTAGAGCGAAGTAATAAGACTCCTAATCACCTACTTCTTTCATAATATTAGAGAACCAATGAAACAATAAGAAGGCCTCCTTAAATGAAGACTTGTGTGAGATGTACGCATCATTTTTAACGCGATAGTCATGGGATTGCTCCTTTTGATGCTAATCAAACTTAGAACGAAGTTATAGGACTCCTAATCACCTCTTTGTTTGACAATTTTAGTGCACCAATAAAACAATAAGAAGGTAACCCTAAATGAAGAATTGTGTGATATGAACGCATGGTTTTGAACGCGATAGTCATGGGTTACTCGTTTTGACGCAAATCAAACTAGAACGAAGTAATACAACTCTTAATCACCTCTTTCTTTGTAAATTTGAAACAACCAATGAACAATATGAAGGTCTCCCTAAATGAAGACCTGTGTGAGATCTACGCATCGTTTTGAACGCGATAGTGATGTGATTGCTCCTTTTGATGCTAATTTCAACTAGAACAAAGTAATAGGACTCATAATCTCCTATATTTTGACAATTTGAGAGAACTAATGAAACATTAAGAATGTCTCCCTAAATGAAGACTTGTGTGAGATGTACGGATCGTTTTGGAGGCACTAGTGATAGGATTGCTGCTCCTTTAGATGCTAATCAAACTAGAACGAATTCATAGGACTCATAATCACCTCTTTCTTTGACAATTTAACAGAACCAATGAAACAATAAGAAGGTCTTCCTAAATCAAGACTTGTGTGAGATGTACACATCGTTTTTAACGCGATAGTCATGGGATTGCTCTTTTTATGCTAATCAAATTAGAGCGAAGTAATAAGACTCCTAATCACCTACTTCTTTCATAATATTAGAGAACCAATGAAACAATAAGAAGGCCTCCTTAAATGAAGACTTGTGTGAGATGTACGCATCATTTTTAACGCGATAGTCATGGGATTGCTCCTTTTGATGCTAATCAAACTTAGAACGAAGTTATAGGACTCCTAATCACATCTTTCTTTGACAATTTTAGTGCACCAATGAAACAATAAGAAGGTATCCCTAAATGAAGAATTGTGTGATATGAACGCATGGTTTTGAACGCGATAGTCATGGGTTTCTCGTTTTGATGCTAATCAAACTAGAACGAAGTAATACAACTCTTAATCACCTCTTTCTTTGTAAATTTGAAACAACCAATGAAACAATATGAAGGTCTCCCTAAATGAAGACCTGTGTGAGATCTACGCATCGTTTTGAACGCGATAGTGATGTGATTGCTCCTTTTGATGCTAATTTCAACTAGAACGAAGTAATAGGACTCATAATCACCTATATTTTGACAATTTGAGAGAACTAATGAAACATTAAGAAGGTCTCCCTAAATGAAGACTTGTGTGAGATGTACGGATCGTTTTGAAGGCACTAGTGATAGGATTGCTGCTCCTTTTGATGCTAATCAAACTAGAACGAACTCATAGGACTCATAATCACCTCTTTCTTTGACAATTTGACAGAACCAATGAAACAATAAGAAGGTCTTCCTAAATCAAGACTTGTGTGAGATGTACACATCGTTTTTAACGCGATAGTCATGGGATTGCTCCTTTTGATGCAAATCACATTAAAACGAAGTAATAAGACACCTAATCACCTCCTTCTTTCACAGTTTTAGAGAACCAATGAAACAATAAGAAGGTCTCCTTAAATGAAGACTTGTGTGAGATGTACGCATCGTTTTTAACGCGATAGTCATGGGATTGCTCCTTTTGATGCTAATCAAACTTAGAATGAAGTTATAGGACTCCTAATCACATCTTTCTTTGACAATTTTAGTGCACCAATGAAACAATAAGAAGGTATCCCTAAATGAAGAATTGTGTGATATGAACGCATGGTTTTGAACGCGATAGTCATGGGTTTCTCGTTTTGATGCTAATCAAACTAGAACGAAGTAATACAACTCTTAATCACCTCTTTCTTTGTAAATTTGAAACAACCAATGGAACAATATGAAGGTCTCCCTAAATGAAGACCTGTGTGAGATCTACGCATCGTTTTGAACGCGATAGTGATGTGATTGCTCCTTTTGATGCTAATTTCAACTAGAACGAAGTAATAGACTCATAATCACCTATATTTTGACAATTTGAGAGAACTAATGAAACATTAAGAAGGTCTCCCTAAATGAAGACTTGTGTGAGATGTACGGATCGTTTTGAAGGCACTAGTGATAGGATTGCAGCTCCTTTTGATGCTAATCAAACTAGAACGAATTCATAGGACTCATAATCACCTCTTTCTTTGACAATTTGACAGAACCAATGAAACAATAAGAAGGTCTTCCTAAATCAAGACTTGTGTGAGATGTACACATCGTTTTTAACGCGATAGTCATGGGATTGCTCCTTTTGATGCAAATCACATTAAAACGAAGTAATAAGACACCTAATCACCTCCTTCTTTCACAGTTTTAGAGAACCAATGAAACAATAAGAAGGTCTCCTTAAATGAAAACTTGTGTGAGATGTACGCATCATTTTTACCGCGATAGTCATGGGATTGCTCCTTTTGATGCTAATCAAACTTAGAACGAAGTTATAGGACTCCTAATCACCTCTTTGTTTGACAATTTTAGTGCACCAATAAAACAATAAGAAGGTAACCCTAAATGAAGAATTGTGTGATATGAACGCATGGTTTTGAACGCGATAGTCATGGGTTTCTCGTTTTGACGCAAATCAAACTAGAACGAAGTAATACAACTCTTAATCACCTCTTTCTTTGTAAATTTGAAACAACCAATGAAACAATATGAAGGTCTCCCTAAATGAAGACCTGTGTGAGATCTACGCATCGTTTTGAACGCGATAGTGATGTGATTGCTCCTTTTGATGCTAATTTCAACTAGAACAAAGTAATAGGACTCATAATCTCCTATATTTTGACAATTTGAGAGAACTAATGAAACATTAAGAATGTCTCCCTAAATGAAGACTTGTGTGAGATGTACGGATCGTTTTGAGGCACTAGTGATAGGATTGCTGCTCCTTTAGATGCTAATCAAACTAGAACGAATTCATAGGACTCATAATCACCTCTTTCTTTGACAATTTAACAGAACCAATGAAACAATAAGAAGGTCTTCCTAAATCAAGACTTGTGTGAGATGTACACATCGTTTTTAACGCGATAGTCATGGGATTGCTCTTTTTTATGCTAATCAAATTAGAGCGAAGTAATAAGACTCCTAATCACCTACTTCTTTCATAATATTAGAGAACCAATGAAACAATAAGAAGGCCTCCTTAAATGAAGACTTGTGTGAGATGTACGCATCATTTTTAACGCGATAGTCATGGGATTGCTCCTTTTGATGCTAATCAAACTTAGAACGAAGTTATAGGACTCCTAATCACCTCTTTGTTTGACAATTTTAGTGCACCACTAAAACAATAAGAAGGTAACCCTAAATGAAGAAATTGTGTGATATGAACGCATGGTTTTGAACGCGATAGTCATGGGTTTCTCGTTTTGACGCAAATCAAACTAGAACGAAGTAATACAACTCTTAATCACCTCTTTCTTTGTAAATTTGAAACAACCAATGAAACAATATGAAGGTCTCCCTAAATGAAGACCTGTGTGAGATCTACGCATCGTTTTGAACGCGATAGTGATGTGATTGCTCCTTTTGATGCTAATTTCAACTAGAACGAAGTAATAGGACTCATAATCATCCTATATTTTGACAATTTGAGAGAACTAATGAAACATTAAGAAGGTCTCCCTAAATGAAGACTTGTGTGAGATGTACGGATCGTTTTGAAGGCACTAGTGATAGGATTGCAGCTCCTTTTGATGCTAATCAAACTAGAACGAACTCATAGGACTCATAATCACCTCTTTCTTTGACAATTTGACAGAACCAATGAAACAATAAGAAGGTCTTCCTAAATCAAGACTTGTGTGAGATGTACACATCGTTTTTAACGCGATAGTCATGGGATTGCTCCTTTTGATGCAAATCACATTAAAACGAAGTAATAAGACACCTAATCACCTCCTTCTTTCACAGTTTTAGAGAACCAATGAAACAATAAGAAGGTCTCCTTAAATGAAAACTTGTGTGAGATGTACGCATCATTTTTACCGCGATAGTCATGGGATTGCTCCTTTTGATGCTAATCAAACTTAGAACGAAGTTATAGGACTCCTAATCACCTCTTTGTTTGACAATTTTAGTGCACCAATGAAATAATAAGAAGGTATCCCTAAATGAAGAAATGTGTGATATGAACGCATGGTTTTGAACGCGATAGCCATGGGTTTCTCGTTTTGATGCTAATCAAACTAGAACGAAGTAATACAACCTTAATCACCCCTTTCTTTGTAAATTTGAAACAACCAATGGAACAATATGAAGGTCTCCCTAAATGAAGACCTGTGTGAGATCTACGCATCGTTTTGAACGCGATAGTGATGTGATTGCTCCTTTTGATGCTAATTTCAACTAGAACGTAGTAATAAGACTCATAATCACCTATATTTTGACAATTTGAGAGAACTAATGAAACATTAAGAAGGTCTCCCTAAATGAAGACTTGTGTGAGATGTACGGATCGTTTTGAAGGCACTAGTGATAGGATTGCAGCTCCTTTTGATGCTAATCAAACTAGAACGAATTCATAGGACTCATAATCACCTCTTTCTTTGATAATTTGACAGAACCAATGAAACAATAAGAAGGCCTTCCTAAATCAAGACTTGTGTGAGATGTACACATCGTTTTTAACGCAATAGTCATGGGATTGCTCTTTTTTATGCTAATCAAATTAAAGCGAAGTAATAAGACTCCTAATCACCTACTTCTTTCATAATATTAGAGAACCAATGAAACAATAAGAAGGCCTCCTTAAATGAAGACTTGTGTGAGATGTACGCATCATTTTTAACGCGATAGTCATGGGATTGCTCCTTTTGATGCTAATCAAACTTAGAACGAAGTTATAGGACTCCTAATCACCTCTTTGTTTGACGATTTTAGTGCACCACTAAAACAATAAGAAGGTAACCCTAAATGAAGAATTGTGTGATATGAACGCATGGTTTTGAACGCGATAGTCATGGGTTTCTCGTTTTGACGCAAATCAAACTAGAACGAAGTAATACAACTCTTAATCACCTCTTTCTTTGTAAATTTGAAACAACCAATTAAACAATATGAAGGTCTCCCTAAATGAAGACCTGTGTGATATCTACGAATCGTTTTGAACGCGATAGTGATGTGATTGCTCCTTTTGATGCTAATTTCAACTAGAACAAAGTAATAGGACTCATAATCTCCTATATTTTGACAATTTGAGAGAACTAATGAAACATTAAGAATGTCTCCCTAAATGAAGACTTGTGTGAGATGTACAGGATCGTTTTGAAGGCACTAGTGATAGGATTGCAGCTCCTTTTGATGCTAATCAAACTAGAACGAACTCATAGGACTCATAATCACCTCTTTCTTTCACAATTTGACAGAACCAATGAAACAATAAGAAGGTCTTCCTAAATCAAGACTTGTGTGAGATGTACACATCGTTTTTAACGCAATAGTCATGGGATTGCTCCTTTTGATGAAATCACATTAAAACGAAGTAATAAGACACCTAATCACCTCCTTCTTTCACAGTTTTAGAGAACCAATGAAACAATAAGAAGGTCTCCTTAAATGAAAACTTGTGTGAGATGTACGCATCATTTTTACCGCGATAGTCATGGGATTGCTCCTTTTGATGCTAATCAAACTTAGAACGAAGTTATAGGACTCCTAATCACCTCTTTGTTTGACGATTTTAGTGCACCAATGAAATAATAAGAAGGTATCCCTAAATGAAGAAATGTGTGATATGAACGCATGGTTTTGAACGCGATAGCCATGGGTTTCTCGTTTTGATGCTAATCAAACTAGAACGAAGTAATACAACTCTTAATCACCTCTTTCTTTGTAAATTTGAAACAACCAATGGAACAATATGAAGGTCTCCCTAAATGAAGACCTGTGTGAGATCTACGCATCGTTTTGAACGCGATAGTGATGTGATTGCTCCTTTTGATGCTAATTTCAACTAGAACGTAAGTAATAGGACTCATAATCACCTATATTTTGACAATTTGAGAGAACTAATGAAACATTAAGAAGGTCTCCCTAAATGAAGACTTGTGTGAGATGTACGGATCGTTTTGAAGGCACTAGTGATAGGATTGCATGCTCCTTTGATGCTAATCAAACTAGAACGAATTCATAGGACTCATAATCACCTCTTTCTTTGATAATTTGACAGAACCAATGAAACAATAAGAAGGTCTTCCTAAATCAAGACTTGTGTGAGATGTACACATCGTTTTTAACGCGATAGTCATGGGATTGCTCCTTTTGATGCAAATCACATTAAAAGAAGTAATAAGACACCTAATCACCTCCTTCTTTCACAGTTTTAGAGAACCAATGAAACAATAAGAAGGTCTCCTTAAATGAAAGACTTGTGTGAGATGTACGCATCATTTTTACCGCGATAGTCATGGGATTGCTCCTTTTGATGCTAATCAAACTTAGAACGAAGTTATAGGACTCCTAATCACCTCTTTGTTTGACAATTTTAGTGCACCACTAAAACAATAAGAAGGTAACCCTAAATGAAGAATTGTGTGATATGAACGCATGGTTTTGAACGCGATAGTCATGGGTTTCTCGTTTTGACGCAAATCAAACTAGAACGAAATAATACAACTCTTAATCACCTCTTTCTTTGTAAATTTGAAACAACCAATGAAACAATATGAAGGTCTCCCAAAATGAAGACTTGTGTGAGATCTACGCATCGTTTTGAACGCGATAGTGATGTGATTGCTCCTTTTGATGCTAATTTCAACTAGAACGAAGTAATAGGACTCATAATCATCTAATTTTGACAATTTTAGAGAACTAATTAAATATTAAGAAGGTCTCCCTAAATGAAGACTTGTGTGAGATGTACGGATCGTTTTGAAGGCACTAGTGATAGGATTGCAGCTCCTTTTGATGCTAATCAAACTAGAACGAACTCATAGGACTCATAATCACCTCTTTCTTTGACAATTTGACAGAACCAATAAAACAATAAGAAGGTCTTCCTAAATCAAGACTTGTGTGAGATGTACACATCGTTTTTAACGCGATAGTCATGGGATTGCTCCTTTTGATGCAAATCACATTAAAACGAAGTAATAAGACACCTAATCACCTCCTTCTTTCACAGTTTTAGAGAACCAATGAAACAATAAGAAGGTCTCCTTAAATGAAAACTTGTGTGAGATGTACGCATCATTTTTACCGCGATAGTCATGGGGTTGCTCCTTTTGATGCTAATCAAACTTAGAACGAAGTTATAGGACTCCTAATCACCTCTTTGTTTGACAATTTTAGTGCACCAATGAAATAATAAGAAGGTATCCCTAAATGAAGAAATGTGTGATATGAACGCATGGTTTTGAACGCGATAGCCATGGGTTTCTCGTTTTGATGCTAATCAAACTAGAACGAAGTAATACAACCCTTAATCACCCCTTTCTTTGTAAATTTGAAACAACCAATGGAACAATATGAAGGTCTCCCTAAATGAAGACCTGTGTGAGATCTACGCATCGTTTTGAACGCGATAGTGATGTGATTGCTCCTTTTGATGCTAATTTCAACTAGAACGTAGTAATAAGACTCATAATCACCTATATTTTGACAATTTGAGAGAACTAATGAAACATTAAGAAGGTCTCCCTAAATGAAGACTTGTGTGAGATGTACTGGATCGTTTTGAAGGCACTAGTGATAGGATTGCAGCTCCTTTTGATGCTAATCAAACTAGAACGAATTCATAGGACTCATAATCACCTCTTTCTTTGATAATTTGACAGAACCAATGAAACAATAAGAAGGTCTTCCTAAATCAAGACTTGTGTGAGATGTACACATCGTTTTTAACGCAATAGTCATGGGATTGCTCCTTTTGATGCAAATCACATTAAAAAGAAGTAATAAGACACCTAATCACCTCCTTCTTTCACAGTTTTAGAGAACCAATGAAACAATAAGAAGGTCTCCTTAAATAAAACTTGTGTGAGATGTACGCATCATTTTTACCGCGATAGTCATGGGATTGCTCCTTTTGATGCTAATCAAACTTAGAACGAAGTTATAGGACTCCTAATCACCTCTTTGTTTGATGATTTTAGTGCACCACTAAAACAATAAGAAGGTAACCCTAAATGAAGAATTGTGTGATATGAACGCATGGTTTTGAACGCGATAGTCATGGGTTTCTCGTTTTGACGCAAATCAAACTAGAACGAAGTAATACAACTCTTAATCACCTCTTTCTTTGTAAATTTGAAACAACCAATTAAACAATATGAAGGTCTCCCTAAATGAAGACCTGTGTGATATCTACGAATCGTTTTGAACGCGATAGTGATGTGATTGCTCCTTTTGATGCTAATTTCAACTAGAACAAAGTAATAGGACTCATAATCTCCTATATTTTGACAATTTGAGAGAACTAATGAAACATTAAGAATGTCTCCCTAAATGAAGACTTGTGTGAGATGTACGGATCGTTTTGGAGGCACTAGTGATATGATTGCTGCTCCTTTAGATGCTAATCAAACTAGAACGAATTCATAGGACTCATAATCACCTCTTTCTTTAACAATTTAACAGAACCAATGAAACAATAAGAAGGTCTTCCTAAATCAAGACTTGTGTGAGATGTACACATCGTTTTTAACGCGATAGTCATGGGATTGCTCTTTTTATGCTAATCAAATTAGAGCGAAGTAATAAGACTCCTAATCACCTACTTCTTTCATAATATTAGAGAACCAATGAAACAATAAGAAGGCCTCCTTAAATGAAGACTTGTGTGAGATGTACGCATCATTTTTAACGCGATAGTCATGGGATTGCTCCTTTTGATGCTAATCAAACTTAGAACGAAGTTATAGGACTCCTAATCACCTCTTTGTTTGACGATTTTAGTGCACCACTAAAACAATAAGAAGGTAACCCTAAATGAAGAATTGTGTGATATGAACGCATGGTTTTGAACGCGATAGTCATGGGTTTCTCGTTTTGACGCAAATCAAACTAGAACGAAGTAATACAACTCTTAATCACCTCTTTCTTTGTAAATTTGAAACAACCAATTAAACAATATGAAGGTCTCCCTAAATGAAGACCTGTGTGATATCTACGAATCGTTTTGAACGCGATAGTGATGTGATTGCTCCTTTTGATGCTAATTTCAACTAGAACAAAGTAATAGGACTCATAATCTCCTATATTTTGACAATTTGAGAGAACTAATGAAACATTAAGAATGTCTCCCTAAATGAAGACTTGTGTGAGATGTACGGATCGTTTTGGAGGCACTAGTGATATGATTGCTGCTCCTTTAGATGCTAATCAAACTAGAACGAATTCATAGGACTCATAATCACCTCTTTCTTTAACAATTTAACAGAACCAATGAAACAATAAGAAGGTCTTCCTAAATCAAGACTTGTGTGAGATGTACACATCGTTTTTAACGCGATAGTCATGGGATTGCTCTTTTTATGCTAATCAAATTAGAGCGAAGTAATAAGACTCCTAATCACCTACTTCTTTCATAATATTAGAGAACCAATGAAACAATAAGAAGGCCTCCTTAAATGAAGACTTGTGTGAGATGTACGCATCATTTTTAACGCGATAGTCATGGGATTGCTCCTTTTGATGCTAATCAAACTTAGAACGAAGTTATAGGACTCCTAATCACCTCTTTGTTTGACGATTTTAGTGCACCACTAAAACAATAAGAAGGTAACCCTAAATGAAGAATTGTGTGATATGAACGCATGGTTTTGAACGCGATAGTCATGGGTTTCTCGTTTTGACGCAAATCAAACTAGAACGAAGTAATACAACTCTTAATCACCTCTTTCTTTGTAAATTTGAAACAACCAATTAAACAATATGAAGGTCTCCCTAAATGAAGACCTGTGTGATATCTACGAATCGTTTTGAACGCGATAGTGATGTGATTGCTCCTTTTGATGCTAATTTCAACTAGAACAAAGTAATAGGACTCATAATCTCCTATATTTTGACAATTTGAGAGAACTAATGAAACATTAAGAATGTCTCCCTAAATGAAGACTTGTGTGAGATGTACGGATCGTTTTGAAGGCACTAGTGATAGGATTGCAGCTCCTTTTGATGCTAATCAAACTAGAACGAACTCATAGGACTCATAATCACCTCTTTCTTTCACAATTTGACAGAACCAATGAAACAATAAGAAGGTCTTCCTAAATCAAGACTTGTGTGAGATGTACACATCGTTTTTAACGCAATAGTCATGGGATTGCTCCTTTTGATGCAAATCACATTAAAACGAAGTAATAAGACACCTAATCACCTCCTTCTTTCACAGTTTTAGAGAACCAATGAAACAATAAGAAGGTCTCCTTAAATGAAAACTTGTGTGAGATGTACGCATCATTTTTACCGCGATAGTCATGGGATTGCTCCTTTTGATGCTAATCAAACTTAGAACGAAGTTATAGGACTCCTAATCACCTCTTTGTTTGACAATTTTAGTGCACCAATGAAATAATAAGAAGGTATCCCTAAATGAAGAAATGTGTGATATGAACGCATGGTTTTGAACGCGATAGCCATGGGTTTCTCGTTTTGATGCTAATCAAACTAGAACGAAGTAATACAACCCTTAATCACCACTTTCTTTGTAAATTTGAAACAACCAATGGAACAATATGAAGGTCTCCCTAAATGAAGACCTGTGTGAGATCTACGCATCGTTTTGAACGCGATAGTGATGTGATTGCTCCTTTTGATGCTAATTTCAACTAGAACGTAGTAATAAGACACATAATCACCTATATTTTGACAATTTGAGAGAACTAATGAAACATTAAGAAGGTCTCCCTAAATGAAGACTTGTGTGAGATGTACGGATCGTTTTGAAGGCACTAGTGATAGGATTGCAGCTCCTTTTGATGCTAATCAAACTAGAACGAATTCATAGGACTCATAATCACCTCTTTCTTTGATAATTTGACAGAACCAATGAAACAATAAGAAGGTCTTCCTAAATCAAGACTTGTGTGAGATGTACACATCGTTTTTAACGCAATAGTCATGGGATTGCTCCTTTTGATGCAAATCACATTAAAAAGAAGTAATAAGACACCTAATCACCTCCTTCTTTCACAGTTTTAGAGAACCAATGAAACAATAAGAAGGTCTCCTTAAATAAAAACTTGTGTGAGATGTACGCATCATTTTTACCGCGATAGTCATGGGATTGCTCCTTTTGATGCTAATCAAACTTAGAACGAAGTTATAGGACTCCTAATCACCTCTTTGTTTGACGATTTTAGTGCACCACTAAAACAATAAGAAGGTAACCCTAAATGAAGAATTGTGTGATATGAACGCATGGTTTTGAACGCGATAGTCATGGGTTTCTCGTTTTGACGCAAATCAGACTAGAACGAAGTAATACAACCCTTAATCACCACTTTCTTTGTAAATTTGAAACAACCAATGGAACAATATGAAGGTCTCCCTAAATGAAGACCTGTGTGAGATCTACGCATCGTTTTGAACGCGATAGTGATGTGATTGCTCCTTTTGATGCTAATTTCAACTAGAACGTAGTAATAAGACACATAATCACCTATATTTTGACAATTTGAGAGAACTAATGAAACATTAAGAAGGTCTCCCTAAATGAAGACTTGTGTGAGATGTACGGATCGTTTTGAAGGCACTAGTGATAGGATTGCAGCTCCTTTTGATGCTAATCAAACTAGAACGAATTCATAGGACTCATAATCACCTCTTTCTTTGATAATTTAACAGAACCAATGAAACAATAAGAAGGCCTTCCTAAATCAAGACTTGTGTGAGATGTACACATCGTTTTTAACGCAATAGTCATGGGATTGCTCCTTTTGATGCAAATCACATTAAAAAGAAGTAATAAGACACCTAATCACCTCCTTCTTTCACAGTTTTAGAGAACCAATGAAACAATAAGAAGGTCTCCTTAAATAAAAACTTGTGTGAGATGTACGCATCATTTTTACCGCGATAGTCATGGGATTGCTCCTTTTGATGCTAATCAAACTTAGAACGAAGTTATAGGACTCCTAATCACCTCTTTGTTTGACGATTTTAGTGCACCACTAAAACAATAAGAAGGTAACCCTAAATGAAGAATTGTGTGATATGAACGCATGGTTTTGAACGCGATAGTCATGGGTTTCTCGTTTTGACGCAAATCAGACTAGAACGAAGTAATACAACTCTTAATCACCTCTTTCTTTGTAAATTTGAAACAACCAATGAAACAATATGAAGGTCTCCCAAAATGAAGACTTGTGTGAGATCTACGCATCGTTTTGAACGCGATAGTGATGTGATTGCTCCTTTTGATGCTAATTTCAACTAGAACGAAGTAATAGGACTCATAATCATCTAAATTTTGACAATTTTAGAGAACTAATTAAATATTAAGAAGGTCTCCCTAAATGAAGACTTGTGTGAGATGTACGGATCGTTTTGAAGGCACTAGTGATAGGATTGCAGCTCCTTTTGATGCTAATCAAACTAGAACGAACTCATAGGACTCATAATCACCTCTTTCTTTGACAATTTGACAGAACCAATAAAACAATAAGAAGGTCTTCCTAAATCAAGACTTGTGTGAGATGTACACATCGTTTTTAACGCGATAGTCATGGGATTGCTCCTTTTGATGCAAATCACATTAAAACGAAGTAATAAGACACCTAATCACCTCCTTCTTTCACAGTTTTAGAGAACCAATGAAACAATAAGAAGGTCTCCTTAAATGAAAACTTGTGTGAGATGTACGCATCATTTTTACCGCGATAGTCATGGGGTTGCTTCTTTTGATGCTAATCAAACTTAGAACGAAGTTATAGGACTCCTAATCACCTCTTTGTTTGACAATTTTAGTGCACCAATGAAATAATAAGAAGGTATCCCTAAATGAAGAAATGTGTGATATGAACGCATGGTTTTGAACGCGATAGCCATGGGTTTCTCGTTTTGATGCTAATCAAACTAGAACGAAGTAATACAACCCTTAATCACCCCTTTCTTTGTAAATTTGAAACAACCAATGGAACAATATGAAGGTCTCCCTAAATGAAGACCTGTGTGAGATCTACGCATCGTTTTGAACGCGATAGTGATGTGATTGCTCCTTTTGATGCTAATTTCAACTAGAACGTAGTAATAAGACTCATAATCACCTATATTTTGACAATTTGAGAGAACTAATGAAACATTAAGAAGGTCTCCCTAAATGAAGACTTGTGTGAGATGTATGGATCGTTTTGAAGGCACTAGTGATAGGATTGCAGCTCCTTTTGATGCTAATCAAACTAGAACGAATTCATAGGACTCATAATCACCTCTTTCTTTGATAATTTGACAGAACCAATGAAACAATAAGAAGGTCTTCCTAAATCAAGACTTGTGTGAGATGTACACATCGTTTTTAACGCAATAGTCATGGGATTGCTCCTTTTGATGCAAATCACATTAAAAAGAAGTAATAAGACACCTAATCACCTCCTTCTTTCACAGTTTTAGAGAACCAATGAAACAATAAGAAGGTCTCCTTAAATAAAAACTTGTGTGAGATGTACGCATCATTTTTACCGCGATAGTCATGGGATTGCTCCTTTTGATGCTAATCAAACTTAGAACGAAGTTATAGGACTCCTAATCACCTCTTTGTTTGATGATTTTAGTGCACCACTAAAACAATAAGAAGGTAACCCTAAATGAAGAATTGTGTGATATGAACGCATGGTTTTGAACGCGATAGTCATGGGTTTCTCGTTTTGACGCAAATCAAACTAGAACGAAGTAATACAACTCTTAATCACCTCTTTCTTTGTAAATTTGAAACAACCAATTAAACAATATGAAGGTCTCCCTAAATGAAGACCTGTGTGATATCTACGAATCGTTTTGAACGCGATAGTGATGTGATTGCTCCTTTTGATGCTAATTTCAACTAGAACAAAGTAATAGGACTCATAATCTCCTATATTTTGACAATTTGAGAGAACTAATGAAACATTAAGAATGTCTCCCTAAATGAAGACTTGTGTGAGATGTACGGATCGTTTTGGAGGCACTAGTGATATGATTGCTGCTCCTTTAGATGCTAATCAAACTAGAACGAATTCATAGGACTCATAATCACCTCTTTCTTTAACAATTTAACAGAACCAATGAAACAATAAGAAGGTCTTCCTAAATCAAGACTTGTGTGAGATGTACACATCGTTTTTAACGCGATAGTCATGGGATTGCTCTTTTTTATGCTAATCAAATTAGAGCGAAGTAATAAGACTCCTAATCACCTACTTCTTTCATAATATTAGAGAACCAATGAAACAATAAGAAGGCCTCCTTAAATGAAGACTTGTGTGAGATGTACGCATCATTTTTAACGCGATAGTCATGGGATTGCTCCTTTTGATGCTAATCAAACTTAGAACGAAGTTATAGGACTCCTAATCACCTCTTTGTTTGACGATTTTAGTGCACCACTAAAACAATAAGAAGGTAACCCTAAATGAAGAATTGTGTGATATGAACGCATGGTTTTGAACGCGATAGTCATGGGTTTCTCGTTTTGACGCAAATCAAACTAGAACGAAGTAATACAACTCTTAATCACCTCTTTCTTTGTAAATTTGAAACAACCAATTAAACAATATGAAGGTCTCCCTAAATGAAGACCTGTGTGATATCTACGAATCGTTTTGAACGCGAATGTGATGTGATTGCTCCTTTTGATGCTAATTTCAACTAGAACAAAGTAATAGGACTCATAATCTCCTATATTTTGACAATTTGAGAGAACTAATGAAACATTAAGAATGTCTCCCTAAATGAAGACTTGTGTGAGATGTACGGATCGTTTTGGAGGCACTAGTGATATGATTGCTGCTCCTTTAGATGCTAATCAAACTAGAACGAATTCATAGGACTCATAATCACCTCTTTCTTTAACAATTTAACAGAACCAATGAAACAATAAGAAGGTCTTCCTAAATCAAGACTTGTGTGAGATGTACACATCGTTTTTAACGCGATAGTCATGGGATTGCTCTTTTTTATGCTAATCAAATTAGAGCGAAGTAATAAGACTCCTAATCACCTACTTCTTTCATAATATTAGAGAACCAATGAAACAATAAGAAGGCCTCCTTAAATGAAGACTTGTGTGAGATGTACGCATCATTTTTAACGCGATAGTCATGGGATTGCTCCTTTTGATGCTGATCAAACTTAGAACGAAGTTATAGGACTCCTAATCACCTCTTTGTTTGACGATTTTAGTGCACCACTAAAACAATAAGAAGGTAACCCTAAATGAAGAATTGTGTGATATGAACGCATGGTTTTGAACGCGATAGTCATGGGTTTCTCGTTTTGACGCAAATCAAACTAGAACGAAGTAATACAACTCTTAATCACCTCTTTCTTTGTAAATTTGAAACAACCAATTAAACAATATGAAGGTCTCCCTAAATGAAGACCTGTGTGATATCTACGAATCGTTTTGAACGCGATAGTGATGTGATTGCTCCTTTTGATGCTAATTTCAACTAGAACAAAGTAATAGGACTCATAATCTCCTATATTTTGACAATTTGAGAGAACTAATGAAACATTAAGAATGTCTCCCTAAATGAAGACTTGTGTGAGATGTACAGATCGTTTTGAAGGCACTAGTGATAGGATTGCAGCTCCTTTTGATGCTAATCAAACTAGAACGAACTCATAGGACTCATAATCACCTCTTTCTTTCACAATTTGACAGAACCAATGAAACAATAAGAAGGTCTTCCTAAATCAAGACTTGTGTGAGATGTACACATCGTTTTTAACGCAATAGTCATGGGATTGCTCCTTTTGATGAAAATCACATTAAAACGAAGTAATAAGACACCTAATCACCTCCTTCTTTCACAGTTTTAGAGAACCAATGAAACAATAAGAAGGTCTCCTTAAATGAAAACTTGTGTGAGATGTACGCATCATTTTTACCGCGATAGTCATGGGATTGCTCCTTTTGATGCTAATCAAACTTAGAACGAAGTTATAGGACTCCTAATCACCTCTTTGTTTGACAATTTTAGTGCACCAATGAAATAATAAGAAGGTATCCCTAAATGAAGAAATGTGTGATATGAACGCATGGTTTTGAACGCGATAGCCATGGGTTTCTCGTTTTGATGCTAATCAAACTAGAACGAAGTAATACAACCCTTAATCACCACTTTTTTTGTAAATTTGAAACAACCAATGGAACAATATGAAGGTCTCCCTAAATGAAGACCTGTGTGAGATCTACGCATCGTTTTGAACGCGATAGTGATGTGATTGCTCCTTTTGATGCTAATTTCAACTAGAACGTAGTAATAAGACACATAATCACCTATATTTTGACAATTTGAGAGAACTAATGAAACATTAAGAAGGTCTCCCTAAATGAAGACTTGTGTGAGATGTACGGATCGTTTTGAAGGCACTAGTGATAGGATTGCAGCTCCTTTTGATGCTAATCAAACTAGAACGAATTCATAGGACTCATAATCACCTCTTTCTTTGATAATTTAACAGAACCAATGAAACAATAAGAAGGCCTTCCTAAATCAAGACTTGTGTGAGATGTACACATCGTTTTTAACGCAATAGTCATGGGATTGCTCCTTTTGATGCAAATCACATTAAAAAGAAGTAATAAGACACCTAATCACCTCCTTCTTTCACAGTTTTAGAGAACCAATGAAACAATAAGAAGGTCTCCTTAAATAAAAACTTGTGTGAGATGTACGCATCATTTTTACCGCGATAGTCATGGGATTGCTCCTTTTGATGCTAATCAAACTTAGAACGAAGTTATAGGACTCCTAATCACCTCTTTGTTTGACGATTTTAGTGCACCACTAAAACAATAAGAAGGTAACCCTAAATGAAGAATTGTGTGATATGAACGCATGGTTTTGAACGCGATAGTCATGGGTTTCTCGTTTTGACGCAAATCAGACTAGAACGAAGTAATACAACCCTTAATCACCACTTTTTTTGTAAATTTGAAACAACCAATGGAACAATATGAAGGTCTCCCTAAATGAAGACCTGTGTGAGATCTACGCATCGTTTTGAACGCGATAGTGATGTGATTGCTCCTTTTGATGCTAATTTCAACTAGAACGTAGTAATAAGACACATAATCACCTATATTTTGACAATTTGAGAGAACTAATGAAACATTAAGAAGGTCTCCCTAAATGAAGACTTGTGTGAGATGTACGGATCGTTTTGAAGGCACTAGTGATAGGATTGCAGCTCCTTTTGATGCTAATCAAACTAGAACGAATTCATAGGACTCATAATCACCTCTTTCTTTGATAATTTAACAGAACCAATGAAACAATAAGAAGGCCTTCCTAAATCAAGACTTGTGTGAGATGTACACATCGTTTTTAACGCAATAGTCATGGGATTGCTCCTTTTGATGCAAATCACATTAAAAAGAAGTAATAAGACACCTAATCACCTCCTTCTTTCACAGTTTTAGAGAACCAATGAAACAATAAGAAGGTCTCCTTAAATAAAACTTGTGTGAGATGTACGCATCATTTTTACCGCGATAGTCATGGGATTGCTCCTTTTGATGCTAATCAAACTTAGAACGAAGTTATAGGACTCCTAATCACCTCTTTGTTTGACGATTTTAGTGCACCACTAAAACAATAAGAAGGTAACCCTAAATGAAGAATTGTGTGATATGAACGCATGGTTTTGAACGCGATAGTCATGGGTTTCTCGTTTTGACGCAAATCAGACTAGAACGAAGTAATACAACTCTTAATCACCTCTTTCTTTGTAAATTTGAAACAACCAATGAAACAATATGAAGGTCTCCCAAAATGAAGACTTGTGTGAGATCTACGCATCGTTTTGAACGCGATAGTGATGTGATTGCTCCTTTTGATGCTAATTTCAACTAGAACAAAGTAATAGGACTCATAATCATCTAAATTTTGACAATTTTAGAGAACTAATTAAATATTAAGAAGGTCTCCCTAAATGAAGACTTGTGTGAGATGTACGGATCGTTTTGAAGGCACTAGTGATAGGATTGCAGCTCCTTTTGATGCTCATCAAACTAGAACGAACTCATAGGACTCATAATCACCTCTTTCTTTGACAATTTGACAGAACCAATAAAACAATAAGAAGGTCTTCCTAAATCAAGACTTGTGTGAGATGTACACATCGTTTTTAACGCGATAGTCATGGGATTTTTCCTTTTGATGCAAATCACATTAAAACGAAGTAATAAGACACCTAATCACCTCCTTCTTTCACAGTTTTAGAGAACCAATGAAACAATAAGAAGGTCTCCTTAAATGAAAACTTGTGTGAGATGTACGCATCATTTTTACCGCGATAGTCATGGGGTTGCTTCTTTTGATGCTAATCAAACTTAGAACGAAGTTATAGGACTCCTAATCACCTCTTTGTTTGACAATTTTAGTGCACCAATGAAATAATAAGAAGGTATCCCTAAATGAAGAAATGTGTGATATGAACGCATGGTTTTGAACGCGATAGCCATGGGTTTCTCGTTTTGATGCTAATCAAACTAGAACGAAGTAATACAACCCTTAATCACCCCTTTCTTTGTAAATTTGAAACAACCAATGGAACAATATGAAGGTCTCCCTAAATGAAGACCTGTGTGAGATCTACGCATCGTTTTGAACGCGATAGTGATGTGATTGCTCCTTTTGATGCTAATTTCAACTAGAACAAAGTAATAGAACTCATAATCTCCTATATTTTGACAATTTGAGAGAACTAATGAAACATTAAGAATGTCTCCCTAAATGAAGACTTGTGTGAGATGTACGGATCGTTTTGGAGGCACTAGTGATAGGATTGCTGCTCCTTTAGATGCTAATCAAACTAGAACGAATTCATAGGACTCATAATCACCTCTTTCTTTGACAATTTAACAGAACCAATGAAACAATAAGAAGGTCTTCCTAAATCAAGACTTGTGTGAGATGTACACATCGTTTTTAACGCGATAGTCATGGGATTGCTCTTTTTTATGCTAATCAAATTAGAGCGAAGTAATAAGACTCCTAATCACCTACTTCTTTCATAATATTAGAGAACCAATGAAACAATAAGAAGGCCTCCTTAAATGAAGACTTGTGTGAGATGTACGCATCATTTTTACCGCGATAGTCATGGGATTGCTCCTTTTGATGCTAATCAAACTTTGAACGAAGTTATAGGACTCCTAATCACATCTTTCTTTGACAATTTTAGTGCACCAATGAAACAATAAGAAGGTATTCCTAAATGAAGAATTGTGTGATATGAACGCATGGTTTTGAACGCGATAGTCATGGGTTTCTCGTTTTGACGCAAATCAAACTAGAACGAAGTAATACAACTCTTAATCACCTCTTTCTTTGTAAATTTGAAACAACCAATGAAACAATATGAAGGTCTCCCAAAATGAAGACTTGTGTGAGATCTACGCATCGTTTTGAACGCGATAGTGATGTGATTGCTCCTTTTGATGCTAATTTCAACTAGAACGAAGTAATAGGACTCATAATCATCTAAATTTTGACAATTTTAGAGAACTAATTGAATATTAAGAAGGTCTCCCTAAATGAAGACTTGTGTGAGATGTACGGATCGTTTTGAAGGCACTAGTGATAGGATTGCTGCTCCTTTTGATGCTAATCAAACTAGAACGAATTCATAGGACTCATAATCACCTCTTTCTTTGACAATTTGATAGAACCAATGAAACAATAAGAAGGTCTTCCTAAATCAAGACTTGTGTGAGATGTACACATCGTTTTTAACGCGATAGTCATGGGATTGCTCCTTTTGATGCAAATTACATTAAAACGAAGTAATAAGACTCCTAATCACCTCCTTCTTTCACAGTTTTAGAGAACCAATGAAACAATAAGAAGGCCTCCTTAAATGAAGACCTGTGTGAGATATACGCATCGTTTTTAACGCGATAGTCATGGGATTGCTCCTTTTGATGCTAATCAAATTAGAACGAAGTTATAGGACTCCTAATCACATCTTTCTTTCATAATTTTAGAGAACCAATGAAACAATAAGAAGGCCTCCTTAAATGAAGACTTGTGTGAGATGTACGCATCGTTTTTAACGCGATAGTCATGGGATTGCTCCTTTTGATGCTAATCAAACTTAGAACGAAGTTATAGGACTCCTAATCACTTCTTTCTTTGACAATTTTAGTGCACCAATGAAACAATAAGAAGGTATTCCTAAATGAAGAATTGTGTGATATGAACGCATGGTTTTGAACGCGATAGTCATGGGTTTCTCGTTTTGACGCAAATCAAACTATAACGAAGTAATACAACTCTTAATCACCTCTTTCTTTGTAAATTTGAAACAACCAATGAAACAATATGAAGGTCTCCCAAAATGAAGACTTGTGTGAGATCTACGCATCGTTTTGAACGCGATAGTGATGTGGTTGCTCCTTTTGATGCTAATTTTAACTAGAACGAAGTAATAGGACTCATAATCATCTAAATTTTGACAATTTTAGAGAACTAATTAAATATTAAGAAGGTCTCCCTAAATGAAAACTTGTGTGAGATGTACGGATCGTTTTGAAGGCACTAGTGATAGGATTGCTACTCCTTTTGATGCTAATCAAACTAGAACGAATTCATAGGACTCTTATCACCTCTTTCTTTGACAATTTGAGAGAACCAATGAAACAATAAGAAGGCCTTCCTAAATCAAGACTTGTGTGAGACGTACACATCGTTTTTAACGCGATAGTCATGGGATTGCTCCTTTTGATGCAAATCACATTAAAACGAAGTAATAAGACTCTTATCACCTCCTTCTTTTACTGTTTTAGAGAACCAATGAAACAATAAGAAGGTCTCCTTAAATGAAGACTTGTGTGAGATGTACGCATCGTTTTTAACGCGATAGTCATAGGATTGCACCTTTTGATGCTAATCAAACTTAGAACGAAGTTATAGGACTCCTAATCACATCTTTCTTTGACAATTTTAGTGCACGAATGAAACATTAAGAAGGTATCCCTAAATGAAGAATTGTGTGATATGAACGCATGGTTTTGAACGCGATAGTCATGGGTTTCTCGTTTTGATGCTAATCAAACTAGAACGAAGTAATACAACTCTTAATCACCTCTTTCTTTGTAAATTAGAAACAACCAATGGAACAATATGAAGGTCTCCCTAAATGAAGACCTGTGTGAGATCTACGCATCGTTTTGAACGCGATAGTGATGTGATTGCTCCTTTTGATGCTAATTTCAACTAGAACGAAGTAATAGGACTCATAATCACCTATATTTTGACAATTTGAGAGAACTAATGAAACATTAAGAAGGTCTCCCTAAATGAAGACTTGTGTGAGATGTACGGATCGTTTTGAAGGCACTAGTGATAGGATTGCAGCTTCTTTTGATGCTAATCAAACTAGAACGAACTCATAGGACTCATAATCACCTCTTTCTTTGACAATTTGACAGAAGCAATGAAACAATAAGAAGGTCTTCCTAAATCAAGACTTGTGTGAGATGTACACATCGTTTTTAACGCGATAGTCATGCGATTGCTCCTTTTGATGTAAATCACATTAAAACGAAGTAATAAGACACCTAATCACCTCTTTCTTTCACAGTTTTAGAGAACCAATGAAACAATAAGAAGGTCTCCTTAAATGAAAACTTGTGTGAGATGTACGCATCATTTTTACCGTGATAGTCATGGGATTGCTCCTATTGATGCTAATCAAACTTAGAACGAAGGTATAGGACTCCTAATCACCTCTTTGTTTGACAATTTTAGTGCACCAATAAAATAATAAGAAGGTAACCCTAAATGAAGAATTGTGTGATATGAACGCATGGTTTTGAACGCGATGGTCATGGGTTACTCGTTTTGACGCAAATCAAACTAGAACGAAGTAATACAACTCTTAATCACCTTTTTCTTTGTAAATTTGAAACAACCAATGAAACAATATGAAGGTCTCCCTAAATGAAGACCTGTGTGAGATCTACGCATCGTTTTGAACGCGATAGTGATGTGATTACTACTTTTGATGCTAATTTCAACTAGAACAAAGTAATAGGACTCATAATCTCCTATATTTTGACAATTTGAGAGAACTAATGAAACATTAAGAATGTCTCCCTAAATGAAGACTTGTGTGAGACGTACGGATCGATTTGAAGGCACTAGTGATAGGATTGCGGCTCCTTTAGATGCTAATCAAAGTAGAACGAATTCATAGGACTCATAATCACTTCTTTCTTTGACAATTTAACAGAACCAATGAAATAATAAGAAGGTCTTCCTAAATCAAGACTTGTGTGAGATGTACACATCGTTTTTAACGCGATAGTCATGGGATTGCTCTTTTTGATGCTAATCAAATTAGAACGAAGTAATAAGACTCCTAATCACCTACTTCTTTCATAATTTTAGAGATCCAATGAAACAATAAGAAGGCCTCCTTAAATCAAGACTTGTGTGAGATGTACGCATCGTTTTTAACGCGATAGTCATGGGATTGCTCCTTTTGATGCTAATCAAACTTAGAACGAAGTTATAGGACTCCTAATCACATCTTTCTTTGACAATTTTAGTGCACCAATGAAACAATAAGAAGGTATCCCTAAATGAAGAATTGTGTGATATGAACGCATGGTTTTGAAAGCGATAGTCATGGGTTTCTCGTTTTGATGCTAATCAAACTAGAACGAAGTAATGCAACTCTTAATCACCTCTTTCTTTGTAAATTTGTAACAACCACTGAAACAATATGAAGGTCTCCCTAAATGAAGACCTGTGTGAGATCTACGCATCGTTTTGAACGCGATAGTGATGTGATTGCTCCTTTTGATGCTAATTTCAACTAGAACGAAGTAATAGGACTCATAATCATCTAAATTTTGACAATTTGAGAAAACTAATGAAACATTAAGAAGGTCTCCCTAAATGAAGACTAGTGTCAGATGTACGGATCGTTTTGAAGGCACTAGTGATAGGATTGCTGCTCCTTTTGATGCTAATCAAACTAGAACGAATTCATAGGACTCATAATCACCTCTTTCTTTGACAATTTGATAGAACCAATGAAACAATAAGAAGGTCTTCCTAAATCAGGACTTGTGTGAGATGTACACATCGTTTTTAACACGATAGTCATGGGATTGCTCCTTTTGATGCAAATTACATTAAAACGAAGTAATAAGACTCCTAATCACCTCCTTCTTTCACAGTTTTAGAGAACCAATGAAACAATAAGAAGGTCTCCTTAAATGAAGACTTGTGTGAGATGTACGCATCGTTTTTAACGCGATAGTCATGGGATTGCTCCTTTTGATGCTAATCAAACTTAGAATAAAGTTATAGTTCTCCTAATCACATCTTTCTTTGACAATTTTAGTGCACCAATGAAACAATAAGAAGGTAACCCTAAATGAAGAATTGAGTGATATGAACGCATGGTTTTGAACGCGATCGTCATGGGTTTCTCGTTTTGATGCTAATCAAACTAGAACGAAGTAATACAACTCTTAATCACCTCTTTCTTTGTAAATTTGAAACAACCAATGGAACAATATGAAGTTCTCCCTAAATGAAGACCTGTGTGAGATCTACGCATCGTTTTGAACGCGATAGTGATGTGATTGCTCCTTTTGATGCTAATTTCAACTAGAACGAAGTAATAAGACTCATAATCACCTATATTTTGACAATTTGAGAGAACTAATGAAACATTAAGAAGGTCTCCCTAAATGAAGACTTGTGTGAGATGTACGGATCGTTTTGAAGGCACTAGTGATAGGATTGCAGCTTCTTTTGATGCTAATCAAACTAGAACGAACTCATAGGACTCATAATCACCTCTTTCTTTGACAATTTGACAGAAGCAATGAAACAATAAGAAGGCCTTCCTAAATCAAGACTTGTGTGAGATGTACACATCGTTTTTAACGCGATAGTCATGCGATTGCTCCTTTTGATGTAAATCACATTAAAACGAAGTAATAAGACACCTAATCACCTCTTTCTTTCACAGTTTTAGAGAACCAATGAAATAATAAGAAGGTCTCCTTAAATGAAAACTTGTGTGAGATGTACGCATCATTTTTACCGTGATAGTCATGGGATTGCTCCTATTGATGCTAATCAAACTTAGAACGAAGGTATAGGACTCCTAATCACCTCTTTGTTTGACAATTTTAGTGCACCAATAAAATAATAAGAAGGTAACCCTAAATGAAGAATTGTGTGATATGAACGCATGGTTTTGAACGCGATGGTCATGGGTTACTCGTTTTGACGCAAATCAAACTAGAACGAAGTAATACAACTCTTAATCACCTTTTTCTTTGTAAATTTGAAACAACCAATGAAACAATATGAAGGTCTCCCTAAATGAAGACCTGTGTGAGATCTACGCATCGTTTTGAACGCGATAGTGATGTGATTACTACTTTTGATGCTAATTTCAACTAGAACAAAGTAATAGGACTCATAATCTCCTATATTTTGACAATTTGAGAGAACTAATGAAACATTAAGAATGTCTCCCTAAATGAAGACTTGTGTGAGACGTACGGATCGTTTTGAAGGCACTAGTGATAGGATTGCGGCTCCTTTAGATGCTAATCAAAGTAGAACGAATTCATAGGACTCATAATCACTTCTTTCTTTGACAATTTAACAGAACCAATGAAACAATAAGAAGGTCTTCCTAAATCAAGACTTGTGTGAGATGTACACATCGTTTTTAACGCGATAGTCATGGGATTGCTCTTTTTGATGCTAATCAAATTAGAACGAAGTAATAAGACTCCTAATCACCTACTTCTTTCATAATTTTAGAGATCCAATGAAACAATAAGAAGGCCTCCTTAAATCAAGACTTGTGTGAGATGTACGCATCATTTTTAACGCGATAGTCATGGGATTGCTCCTTTTGATGCTAATCAAACTTAGAACGAAGTTATAGGACTCCTAATCACATCTTTCTTTGACAATTTTAGTGCACCAATGAAACAATAAGAAGGTATCCCTAAATGAAGAATTGTGTGATATGAACGCATGGTTTTGAAAGCGATAGTCATGGGTTTCTCGTTTTGATGCTAATCAAACTAGAACGAAGTAATACAGCTCTTAATCACCTCTTTCTTCTTAAATTTGTAACAACCACTGAAACAATATGAAGGTCTCCCTAAATGAAGACCTGTGTGAGATCTACGCATCGTTTTGAACGCGATAGTGATGTGATTGCTCCTTTTGATGCTAATTTCAACTAGAACGAAGTAATAGGACTCATAATCATCTAAATTTTGACAATTTGAGAAAACTAATGAAACATTAAGAAGGTCTCCCTAAATGAAGACTAGTGTCAGATGTACGGATCGTTTTGAAGGCACTAGTGATAGGATTGCTGCTCCTTTTGATGCTAATCAAACTAGAATGAATTCATAGGACTCATAATCACCTCTTTCTTTGACAATTTGATAGAATCAATGAAACAATAAGAAGGTCTTCCTAAATCAGGACTTGTGTGAGATGTACACATCGTTTTTAACACGATAGTCATGGGATTGCTCCTTTTGATGCAAATTACATTAAAACGAAGTAATAAGACTCCTAATCACCTCCTTCTTTCACAGTTTTAGAGAACCAATGAAACAATAAGAAGGTCTCCTTAAATGAAGACTTGTGTGAGATGTACGCATCGTTTTTAACGCGATAGTCATGGGATTGCTCCTTTTGATGCTAATCAAACTTAGAATAAAGTTATAGTTCTCCTAATCACATCTTTCTTTGACAATTTTAGTGCACCAATGAAACAATAAGAAGGTAACCCTAAATGAAGAATTGTGTGATATGAACGCATGGTTTTGAACGCGATCGTCATGGGTTTCTCGTTTTGATGCTAATCAAACTAGAACGAAGTAATACAACTCTTAATCACCTCTTTCTTTGTAAATTTGAAACAACCAATGGAACAATATGAAGGTCTCCCTAAATGAAGACCTGTGTGAGATCTACGCATCGTTTTGAACGCGATAGTGATGTGATTGCTCCTTTTGATGCTAATTTCAACTAGAACGAAGTAATAAGACTCATAATCACCTATATTTTGACAATTTGAGAGAACTAATGAAACATTAAGAAGGTCTCCCTAAATGAAGACTTGTGTGAGATGTACGGATCGTTTTGAAGGCACTAGTGATAGGATTGCAGCTTCTTTTGATGCTAATCAAACTAGAACGAACTCATAGGACTCATAATCACCTCTTTCTTTGACAATTTGACAGAAGCAATGAAACAATAAGAAGGCCTTCCTAAATCAAGACTTGTGTGAGATGTACACATCGTTTTTAACGCGATAGTCATGCGATTGCTCCTTTTGATGTAAATCACATTAAAACGAAGTAATAAGACACCTAATCACCTCTTTCTTTCACAGTTTTAGAGAACCAATGAAATAATAAGAAGGTCTCCTTAAATGAAAACTTGTGTGAGATGTACGCATCATTTTTACCGTGATAGTCATGGGATTGCTCCTATTGATGCTAATCAAACTTAGAACGAAGGTATAGGACTCCTAATCACCTCTTTGTTTGACAATTTTAGTGCACCAATAAAATAATAAGAAGGTAACCCTAAATGAAGAATTGTGTGATATGAACGCATGGTTTTGAACGCGATGGTCATGGGTTACTCGTTTTGACGCAAATCAAACTAGAACGAAGTAATACAACTCTTAATCACCTTTTTCTTTGTAAATTTGAAACAACCAATGAAACAATATGAAGGTCTCCCTAAATGAAGACCTGTGTGAGATCTACGCACCGTTTTGAACGCGATAGTGATGTGATTACTACTTTTGATGCTAATTTCAACTAGAACAAAGTAATAGGATTCATAATCTCCTATATTTTGACAATTTGAGAGAACTAATGAAACATTAAGAATGTCTCCCTAAATGAAGACTTGTGTGAGACGTACGGATCGTTTTGAAGGCACTAGTGATAGGATTGCGGCTCCTTTAGATGCTAATCAAAGTAGAACGAATTCATAGGACTCATAATCACTTCTTTCTTTGACAATTTAACAGAACCAATGAAACAATAAGAAGGTCTTCCTAAATCAAGACTTGTGTGAGATGTACACATCGTTTTTAACGCGATAGTCATGGGATTGCTCTTTTTGATGCTAATCAAATTAGAACGAAGTAATAAGACTCCTAATCACCTACTTCTTTCATAATTTTAGAGATCCAATGAAATAATAAGAAGGCCTCCTTAAATCAAGACTTGTGTGAGATGTACGCATCATTTTTAACGCGATAGTCATGGGATTGCTCCTTTTGATGCTAATCAAACTTAGAACGAAGTTATAGGACTCCTAATCACATCTTTCTTTGACAATTTTAGTGCACCAATGAAACAATAAGAAGGTATCCCTAAATGAAGAATTGTGTGATATGAACGCATGGTTTTGAAAGCGATAGTCATGGGTTTCTCGTTTTGATGCTAATCAAACTAGAACGAAGTAATGCAACTCTTAATCACCTCTTTCTTTGTAAATTTGTAACAACCACTGAAACAATATGAAGGTCTCCCTAAATGAAGACCTGTGTGAGATCTACGCATCGTTTTGAACGCGATAGTGATGTGATTGCTCCTTTTGATGCTAATTTCAACTAGAACGAAGTAATAGGACTCATAATCATCTAAATTTTGACAATTTGAGAAAACTAATGAAACATTAAGAAGGTCTCCCTAAATGAAGACTAGTGTCAGATGTACGGATCGTTTTGAAGGCACTAGTGATAGGATTGCTGCTCCTTTTGATGCTAATCAAACTAGAATGAATTCATAGGACTCATAATCACCTCTTTCTTTGACAATTTGATAGAACCAATGAAACAATAAGAAGGTCTTCCTAAATCAGGACTTGTGTGAGATGTACACATCGTTTTTAACACGATAGTCATGGGATTGCTCCTTTTGATGCAAATTACATTAAAACGAAGTAATAAGACTCCTAATCACCTCCTTCTTTCACTGTTTTAGAGAACCAATGAAACAATAAGAAGGTCTCCTTAAATGAAGACTTGTGTGAGATGTACGCATCGTTTTTAACGCGATAGTCATGGGATTGCTCCTTTTGATGCTAATCAAACTTAGAATAAAGTTATAGGACTCCTAATCACATCTTTCTTTGACAATTTTAGTGCACCAATGAAACAATAAGAAGGTAACCCCAAATGAAGAATTGTGTGATATGAACGCATGGTTTTGAACGCGATCGTCATGGGTTTCTCGTTTTGATGCTAATCAAACTAGAACGAAGTAATACAACTCTTAATCACCTCTTTCTTTGTAAATTTGAAACAACCAATGGAACAATATGAAGGTCTCCCTAAATGAAGACCTGTGTGAGATCTACGCATCGTTTTGAACGCGATAGTGATGTGATTGCTCCTTTTGATGCTAATTTCAACTAGAACGAAGTAATAGGACTCATAATCACCTATATTTTGACAATTTGAGAGAACTAATGAAACATTAAGAAGGTCTCCCTAAATGAAGACTTGTGTGAGATGTACGGATCGTTTTGAAGGCACTAGTGATAGGATTGCAGCTTCTTTTGATGCTAATCAAACTAGAACGAACTCATAGGACTCATAATCACCTCTTTCTTTGACAATTTGACAGAAGCAATGAAACAATAAGAAGGCCTTCCTAAATCAAGACTTGTGTGAGATGTACACATCGTTTTTAACGCGATAGTCATGGGATTGCTCCTTTTGATGTAAATCACATTAAAACGAAGTAATAAGACACCTAATCACCTCTTTCTTTCACAGTTTTAGAGAAACAATGAAACAATAAGAAGGTCTCCTTAAATGAAAACTTGTGTGAGATGTACGCATCATTTTTACCGTGATAGTCATGGGATTGCTCCTATTGATGCTAATCAAACTTAGAACGAAGGTATAGGACTCCTAATCACCTCTTTGTTTGACAATTTTAGTGCACCAATAAAATAATAAGAAGGTAACCCTAAATGAAGAATTGTGTGATATGAACGCATGGTTTTGAACGCGATGGTCATGGGTTACTCGTTTTGACGCAAATCAAACTAGAACGAAGTAATACAACTCTTAATCACCTTTTTCTTTGTAAATTTGAAACAACCAATGAAACAATATGAAGGTCTCCCTAAATGAAGACCTGTGTGAGATCTACGCATCGTTTTGAACGCGATAGTGATGTGATTACTACTTTTGATGCTAATTTCAACTAGAACAAAGTAATAGGACTCATAATCTCCTATATTTTGACAATTTGAGAGAACTAATGAAACATTAAGAATGTCTCCCTAAATGAAGACTTGTGTGAGACGTACGGATCGTTTTGAAGGCACTAGTGATAGGATTGCGGCTCCTTTAGATGCTAATCAAAGTAGAACGAATTCATAGGACTCATAATCACTTCTTTCTTTGACAATTTAACAGAACCAATGAAACAATAAGAAGGTCTTCCTAAATCAAGACTTGTGTGAGATGTACACATCGTTTTTAACGCGATAGTCATGGGATTGCTCTTTTTGATGCTAATCAAATTAGAACGAAGTAATAAGACTCCTAATCACCTACTTCTTTCATAATTTTAGAGATCCAATGAAACAATAAGAAGGCCTCCTTAAATGAAGACTTGTGTGAGATGTACGCATCATTTTTAACGCGATAGTCATGGGATTGCTCCTTTTGATGCTAATCAAACTTAGAACGAAGTTATAGGACTCCTAATCACATCTTTCTTTGACAATTTTAGTGCACCAATGAAACAATAAGAAGGTATCCCTAAATGAAGAATTGTGTGATATGAACGCATGGTTTTGAAAGCGATAGTCATGGGTTTCTCGTTTTGATGCTAATCAAACTAGAACGAAGTAATGCAACTCTTAATCACCTCTTTCTTTGTAAATTTGTAACAACCACTGAAACAATATGAAGGTCTCCCTAAATGAAGACCTGTGTGAGATCTACGCATCGTTTTGAACGCGATAGTGATGTGATTGCTCCTTTTGATGCTAATTTCAACTAGAACGAAGTAATAGGACTCATAGTCACCTATATTTTGACAATTTGAGAAAACTAATGAAACATTAAGAAGGTCTCCCTAAATGAAGACTAGTGTCAGATGCACGGATCGTTTTGAAGGAACTAGTGATAGGATTGCTGCTCCTTTTGATGCTAATCAAACTAGAACGAATTCATAGGACTCATAATCACCTCTTTCTTTGACAATTTGATAGAACCAATGAAACAATAACAAGGTCTTCCTAAATCAGGACTTGTGTGAGATGTACACATCGTTTTTAACACGATAGTCATGGGATTGCTCCTTTTGATGCAAATTACATTAAAACGAAGTAATAAGACTCCTAATCACCTCCTTCTTTCACAGTTTTAGAGAACCAATGAAACAATAAGAAGGTCTCCTTAAATGAAGACTTGTGTGAGATGTACGCATCGTTTTTAACGCGATAGTCATGGGATTGCACCTTTTGATGCTAATCAAACTTAGAATAAAGTTATAGGACTCCTAATCACATCTTTCTTTGACAATTTTAGTGCACCAATGAAACAATAAGAAGGTAACCCTAAATGAAGAATTGTGTGATATGAATGCATGGTTTTGAACGCGATCGTCATGGGTTTCTCGTTTTGATGCTAATCAAACTAGAACGAAGTAATACAACTCTTAATCACCTCTTTCTTTGTAAATTTGAAACAACCAATGGAACAATATGAAGGTCTCCCTAAATGAAGACCTGTGTGAGATCTACGCATCGTTTTGAACGCGATAGTGATGTGATTGCTCCTTTTGATGCTAATTTCAACTAGAACGAAGTAATAAGACTCATAATCACCTATATTTTGACAATTTGAGAGAACTAATGAAACATTAAGAAGGTCTCCCTAAATGAAGACTTGTGTGAGATGTACGGATCGTTTTGAAAGCACTAGTGATAGGATTGCAGCTCCTTTTGATGCTAATCAAACTAGAACGAATTCATAGGACTCATAATCACCTCTTTCTTTGATAATTTGACAGAACCAATGAAACAATAAGAAGGCCTTCCTAAATCAAGACTTGTGTGAGATGTACACATCGTTTTTAACGCTATAGTCATGGGATTGCTCCTTTTGATGCAAATCACATTAAAAAGAAGTAATAAGACACCTAATCACCTCCTTCTTTCACAGTTTTAGAGAACCAATGAGACAATAAGAAGGTCTCCTTAAATAAAAACTTGTGTGAGATGTACGCATCATTTTTACCGCGATAGTTATGGGATTGCTCCTTTTGATGCTAATCAAACTTAGAACGAAGTTATAGGACTCCTAATCACCTCTTTGTTTGACGATTTTAGTGCACCACTAAAACAATAAGAAGGTAACCCTAAATGAAGAATTGTGTGATATGAACGCATGGTTTTGAACGCGATAGTCATGGGTTTCTCGTTTTGACGCAAATCAAACTAGAACGAAGTAATACAACTCTTAATCACCTCTTTCTTTGTAAATTTGAAACAACCAATTAAACAATATGAAGGTCTCCCTAAATGAAGACCTGTGTGATATCTACGAATCGTTTTGAACGCGATAGTGATGTGATTGCTCCTTTTGATGCTAATTTCAACTAGAACAAAGTAATAAGACTCATAATCTCCTATATTTTGACAATTTGTGAGAACTAATGAAACATTAAGAATGTCTCCCTAAATGAAGACTTGTGTGAGATGTACGGATCGTTTTGGAGGCACTAGTGATAGGATTGCTGCTCCTTTAGATGCTAATCAAACTAGAACGAATTCATAGGACTCATAATCACCTCTTTCTTTGACAATTTAACAGAACCAATGAAACAATAAGAAGGTCTTCCTAAATCAAGACTTGTGTGAGATGTACACATCGTTTTTAACGCGATAGTCATGGGATTGCTCTTTTTTATGCTAATCAAATTAGTGCAAAGTAATAAGACTCCTAATCACCTACTTCTTTCATAATATTAGAGAACCAATGAAACAATAAGAAGGCCTCCTTAAATGAAGACTTGTGTGAGATGTACGCATCATTTTTAACGCGATAGTCATGGGATTGCTCCTTTTGATGCTAATCAAACTTAGAACGAAGTTATAGGACTCCTAATCACATCTTTCTTTGACAATTTTAGTGCACCAATGAAACAATAAGAAGGTATCCCTAAATGAAGAATTGTGTGATATGAACGCATGGTTTTGAACGCGATAGTCATGGGTTTCTCGTTTTGATGCTAATCAAACTAGAACGAAGTAATACAACTCTTAATCACCTCTTTCTTTGTAAATTTGAAACAACCAATGAAACAATATAAGGTCTCCCTAAATGAAGACCTGTGTGAGATCTACACATCGTTTTGAACGCGATAGTGATGTGATTGCTCCTTTTGATGCTAATTTCAACTAGAACGAAGTAATAGGACTCATAATCACCTATATTTTGACAATTTGAGAAAACTAATGAAACATTAAGAAGGTCTCCCTAAATGAAGACTTGTGTGAGATGTACGGATCGTTTTGAAGGCACTAGTGATAGGATTGCTGCTCCTTTTGATGCTAATCAAACTAGAACGAATTCATAGGACTCATAATCACCCCTTTCTTTGACAATTTGATAGAACCAATGAAACAATAAGAAAGTCTTCCTAAATCAAGACTTGTGTGAGATGTACACATCGTTTTTAACGCGATAGTCATGGGATTGCTCCTTTTGATGCAAATTACATTAAAACGAAGTAATAAGACTCCTAATCACCTCCTTCTTTCACAGTTTTAGAGAACCAATGAAACAATAAGAAGGCCTCCTTAAATGAAGACTTGTGTGAGATGTACGCATCGTTTTTAACGCGATAGTCATGGGATTGCTCCTTTTGATGCTAATCAAATTAGAACGAAGTTATAGGACTCCTAATCATATCTTTCTTTCATAATTTTAGAGAACCAATGAAACAATAAGAAGGCCTCCTTAAATGAAGACTTGTGTGAGATGTACGCATCGTTTTTAACGCGATAGTCATGGGATTGCTCCTTTTGATGCTAATCAAACTTAGAACTAAGTTATAGGACTCCTAATCACTTCTTTCTTTGACAATTTTAGTGCACCAATGAAACAATAAGAAGGTATTCCTAAATGAAGAATTGTGTGATATGAACGCATGGTTTTGAACGCGATAGTCATGGGTTTCTCGTTTTGACGCAAATCAAACTAGAACGAAGTAATACAACTCTTAATCACCTCTTTCTTTGTAAATTTGAAACAACCAATGAAACAATATGAAGGTCTCCCAAAATGAAGACTTGTGTGAGATCTACGCATCGTTTTGAATGCGATAGTGATGTGATTGCTCCTTTTGATGCTAATTTTAACTAGAACGAAGTAATAGGACTCATAATCATCTAAATTTTGACAATTTTAGAGAACTAATTAAATATTAAGAAGGTCTCCCTAAATGAAGACTTGTGTGAGATGTACGGATCGTTTTGAAGGCACTAGTGATAGGATTGCTACTCCTTTTGATGCTAATCAAACTAGAACGAATTCATAGGACTCTTAATCACCTCTTTCTTTGACAATTTGAGAGAACCAATGAAACAATAAGAAGGCCTTCCTAAATCAAGACTTGTGTGAGACGTACACATCGTTTTTAACTGCGATAGTAATGGGATTGCTATTTTTGATGCTAATCACATTAGAACGAAGTAATAAGACTCCTAATCACCTCCTTCTTTCATAATTTTAGAGAACCAATGAAAAAATAAGAAAGGTCTCCTTAAATGAAGACTTGTGTGAGATGTACGCATCGTTTTTAACGCGATAGTCATGGGATTGCACCTTTTGATGCTAATCAAACTTAGAACGAAGTTATAGGACTCCTAATCACATCTTTCTTTGACAATTTTAGTGCACCAATGAAACATTAAGAAGGTATCCCTAAATGAAGAATTGTGTGATATGAACGCATGGTTTTGAACGCGATAGTCATGGGTTTCTCGTTTTGATGCTAATCAAACTAGAACGAAGTAATACAACTCTTAATCACCTCTTTCTTTGTAAATTTGAAACAACCAATGGAACAATATGAAGGTCTCCCTAAATGAAGACCTGTGTGAGATCTACGCATCGTTTTGAACGCGATAGTGATGTGATTGCTCCTTTTGATGCTAATTTCAACTAGAACGAAGTAATAGGACTCATAATCACCTATATTTTGACAATTTGAGAGAACTAATGAAACATTAAGAAGGTCTCCCTAAATGAAGACTTGTGTGAGATGTACGGATCGTTTTGAAGGCACTAGTGATAGGATTGCAGCTCCTTTTGATGCTAATCAAACTAGAACGAATTCATAGGACTCATAATCACCTCTTTCTTTGACAATTTGATAGAACCAATGAAACAATAACAAGGTCTTCCTAAATCAGGACTTGTGTGAGATGTACACATCGTTTTTAACACGATAGTCATGGGATTGCTCCTTTTGATGCAAATTACATTAAACGAAGTAATAAGACTCCTAATCACCTCCTTCTTTCACAGTTTTAGAGAACCAATGAAACAATAAGAAGGTCTCCTTAAATGAAGACTTGTGTGAGATATACGCATCGTTTTTAACGCGATAGTCATGGGATTGCACCTTTTGATGCTAATCAAACTTAGAATAAAGTTATAGGACTCCTAATCACATCTTTCTTTGACAATTTTAGTGCACCAATGAAACAATAAGAAGGTAACCCTAAATGAAGAATTGTGTGATATGAATGCATGGTTTTGAACGCGATCGTCATGGGTTTCTCGTTTTGATGCTAATCAAACTAGAACGAAGTAATACAACTCTTAATCACCTCTTTCTTTGTAAATTTGAAACAACCAATGGAACAATATGAAGGTCTCCCTAAATGAAGACCTGTGTGAGATCTACGCATCGTTTTGAACGCGATAGTGATGTGATTGCTCCTTTTGATGCTAATTTCAACTAGAACGAAGTAATAAGACTCATAATCACCTATATTTTGACAATTTGAGAGAACTAATGAAACATTAAGAAGGTCTCCCTAAATGAAGACTTGTGTGAGATGTACGGATCGTTTTGTAGGCACTAGTGATAGGATTGCAGCTCCTTTTGATGCTAATCAAACTAGAACGAATTCATAGGACTCATAATCACCTCTTTCTTTGATAATTTGACAGAACCAATGAAACAATAAGAAGGCCTTCCTAAATCAGGACTTGTGTGAGATGTACACATCGTTTTTAACACGATAGTCATGGGATTGCTCCTTTTGATGCAAATTACATTAAAACGAAGTAATAAGACTCCTAATCACCTCCTTCTTTCACAGTTTTAGAGAACCAATGAAACAATAACAAGGTCTCCTTAAATGAAGACTTGTGTGAGATATACGCATCGTTTTTAACGCGATAGTCATGGGATTGCTCCTTTTGATGCTAATCAAACTTAGAATAAAGTTATAGGACTCCTAATCACATCTTTCTTTGACAATTTTAGTGCACCAATGAAACAATAAGAAGGTAACCCTAAATGAAGAATTGTGTGATATGAATGCATGGTTTTGAACGCGATCGTCATGGGTTTCTCGTTTTGATGCTAATCAAACTAGAACGAAGTAATACAACTCTTAATCACCTCTTTCTTTGTAAATTTGAAACAACCAATGGAACAATATGAAGGTCTCCCTAAATGAAGACCTGTGTGAGATCTACGCATCGTTTTGAACGCGATAGTGATGTGATTGCTCCTTTTGATGCTAATTTCAACTAGAACGAAGTAATAAGACTCATAATCACCTATATTTTGACAATTTGAGAGAACTAATGAAACATTAAGAAGGTCTCCCTAAATGAAGACTTGTGTGAGATGTACGGATCGTTTTGTAGGCACTAGTGATAGGATTGCAGCTCCTTTTGATGCTAATCAAACTAGAACGAATTCATAGGACTCATAATCACCTCTTTCTTTGATAATTTGACAGAACCAATGAAACAATAAGAAGGCCTTCCTAAATCAAGACTTGTGTGAGATGTACACATCGTTTTTAACGCTATAGTCATGGGATTGCTCCTTTTGATGCAAATCACATTAAAAAGAAGTAATAAGACACCTAATCACCTCCTTCTTTCACAGTTTTAGAGAACCAATGAAACAATAAGAAGGTCTCCTTAAATAAAACTTGTGTGAGATGTACGCATCATTTTTACCGCGATAGTTATGGGATTGCTCCTTTTGATGCTAATCAAACTTAGAACGAAGTTATAGGACTCCTAATCACCTCTTTGTTTGACGATTTTAGTGCACCACTAAAACAATAAGAAGGTAACCCTAAATGAAGAATTGTGTGATATGAACGCATGGTTTTGAACGCGATAGTCATGGGTTTCTCGTTTTGACGCAAATCAAACTAGAACGAAGTAATACAACTCTTAATCACCTCTTTCTTTGTAAATTTGAAACAACCAATTAAACAATATGAAGGTCTCCCTAAATGAAGACCTGTGTGATATCTACGAATCGTTTTGAACGCGATAGTGATGTGATTGCTCCTTTTGATGCTAATTTCAACTAGAACAAAGTAATAGGACTCATAATCTCCTATATTTTGACAATTTGTGAGAACTAATGAAACATTAAGAATGTCTCCCTAAATGAAGACTTGTGTGAGATGTACGGATCGTTTTGGAGGCACTAGTGATAGGATTGCTGCTCCTTTAGATGCTAATCAAACTAGAACGAATTCATAGGACTCATAATCACCTCTTTCTTTGACAATTTAACAGAACCAATGAAACAATAAGAAGGTCTTCCTAAATCAAGACTTGTGTGAGATGTACACATCGTTTTTAACGCGATAGTCATGGGATTGCTCTTTTTTATGCTAATCAAATTAGTGCGAAGTAATAAGACTCCTAATCACCTACTTCTTTCATAATATTAGAGAACCAATGAAACAATAAGAAGGCCTCCTTAAATGAAGACTTGTGTGAGATGTACGCATCATTTTTAACGCGATAGTCATGGGATTGCTCCTTTTGATGCTAATCAAACTTAGAACGAAGTTATAGGACTCCTAATCACATCTTTCTTTGACAATTTTAGTGCACCAATGAAACAATAAGAAGGTATCCCTAAATGAAGAATTGTGTGATATGAACGCATGGTTTTGAACGCGATAGTCATGGGTTTCTCGTTTTGATGCTAATCAAACTAGAACGAAGTAATACAACTCTTAATCACCTCTTTCTTTGTAAATTTGAAACAACCAATGAAACAATATGAAGGTCTCCCTAAATGAAGACCTGTGTGAGATCTACACATCGTTTTGAACGCGATAGTGATGTGATTGCTCCTTTTGATGCTAATTTCAACTAGAACGAAGTAATAGGACTCATAATCACCTATATTTTGACAATTTGAGAAAACTAATGAAACATTAAGAAGGTCTCCCTAAATGAAGACTTGTGTGAGATGTACGGATCGTTTTGAAGGCACTAGTGATAGGATTGCTGCTCCTTTTGATGCTAATCAAACTAGAACGAATTCATAGGACTCATAATCACCCCTTTCTTTGACAATTTGATAGAACCAATGAAACAATAAAAAGGTCTTCCTAAATCAAGACTTGTGTGAGATGTACACATCGTTTTTAACGCGATAGTCATGGGATTGCTCCTTTTGATGCAAATTACATTAAAACGAAGTAATAAGACTCCTAATCACCTCCTTCTTTCACAGTTTTAGAGAACCAATGAAACAATAAGAAGGCCTCCTTAAATGAAGACTTGTGTGAGATGTACGCATCGTTTTTAACGCGATAGTCATGGGATTGCTCCTTTTGATGCTAATCAAAGTAGAACGAAGTTATAGGACTCCTAATCACATCTTTCTTTCATAATTTTAGAGAACCAATGAAACAATAAGAAGGCCTCCATAAATGAAGACTTGTGTGAGATGTACGCATCGTTTTTAACGCGATAGTCATGGGATTGCTCCTTTTGATGCTAATCAAACTTAGAACGAAGTTATAGGACTCCTAATCACTTCTTTCTTTGACAATTTTAGTGCACCAATGAAACAATAAGAAGGTATTCCTAAATGAAGAATTGTGTGATATGAACGCATGGTTTTGAACGCGATAGTCATGGGTTTCTCGTTTTGACGCAAATCAAACTAGAACGAAGTAATACAACTCTTAATCACCTCTTTCTTTGTAAATTTGAAACAACCAATGAAACAATATGAAGGTCTCCCAAAATGAAGACTTGTGTGAGATCTACGCATCGTTTTGAATGCGATAGTGATGTGATTGCTCCTTTTGATGCTAATTTTAACTAGAACGAAGTAATAGGACTCATAATCATCTAAATTTTGACAATTTTAGAGAACTAATTAAATATTAAGAAGGTCTCCCTAAATGAAGACTTGTGTGAGATGTACGGATCGTTTTGAAGGCACTAGTGATAGGATTGCTACTCCTTTTGATGCTAATCAAACTAGAACGAATTCATAGGACTCTTAATCACCTCTTTCTTTGACAATTTGAGAGAACCAATGAAACAATAAGAAGGCCTTCCTAAATCAAGACTTGTGTGAGACGTACACATCGTTTTTAATGCGATAGTAATGGGATTGCTATTTTTGATGCTAATCACATTAGAACGAAGTAATCAGACTCCTAATCACCTCCTTCTTTCATAATTTTAGAGAACCAATGAAACAATAAGAAAGTCTCCTTAAATGAAGACTTGTGTGAGATGTACGCATCGTTTTTAACGCGATAGTCATGGGATTGCACCTTTTGATGCTAATCAAACTTAGAACGAAGTTATAGGACTCCTAATCACATCTTTCTTTGACAATTTTAGTGCACCAATGAAACATTAAGAAGGTATCCCTAAATGAAGAATTGTGTGATATGAACGCATGGTTTTGAACGCGATAGTCATGGGTTTCTCGTTTTGATGCTAATCAAACTAGAACGAAGTAATACAACTCTTAATCACCTCTTTCTTTGTAAATTTGAAACAACCAATGGAACAATATGAAGGTCTCCCTAAATGAAGACCTGTGTGAGATCTACGCATCGTTTTGAACGCGATAGTGATGTGATTGCTCCTTTTGATGCTAATTTCAACTAGAACGAAGTAATAGGACTCATAATCACCTATATTTTGACAATTTGAGAGAACTAATGAAACATTAAGAAGGTCTCCCTAAATGAAGACTTGTGTGAGATGTACGGATCGTTTTGAAGGCACTAGTGATAGGATTGCAGCTCCTTTTGATGCTAATCAAACTAGAACGAATTCATAGGACTCATAATCACCTCTTTCTTTGACAATTTGATAGAACCAATGAAACAATAACAAGGTCTTCCTAAATCAGGACTTGTGTGAGATGTACACATCGTTTTTAACACGATAGTCATGGGATTGCTCCTTTTGATGCAAATTACATTAAAACGAAGTAATAAGACTCCTAATCACCTCCTTCTTTCACAGTTTTAGAGAACCAATGAAACAATAAGCAAGGTCTCCTTAAATGAAGACTTGTGTGAGATATACGCATCGTTTTTAACGCGATAGTCATGGGATTGCTCCTTTTGATGCTAATCAAACTTAGAATAAAGTTATAGGACTCCTAATCACATCTTTCTTTGACAATTTTAGTGCACCAATGAAACAATAAGAAGGTAACCCTAAATGAAGAATTGTGTGATATGAATGCATGGTTTTGAACGCGATCGTCATGGGTTTCTCGTTTTGATGCTAATCAAACTAGAACGAAGTAATACAACTCTTAATCACCTCTTTCTTTGTAAATTTGAAACAACCAATGGAACAATATGAAGGTCTCCCTAAATGAAGACCTGTGTGAGATCTACGCATCGTTTTGAACGCGATAGTGATGTGATTGCTCCTTTTGATGCTAATTTCAACTAGAACGAAGTAATAAGACTCATAATCACCTATATTTTGACAATTTGAGAGAACTAATGAAACATTAAGAAGGTCTCCCTAAATGAAGACTTGTGTGAGATGTACGGATCGTTTTGTAGGCACTAGTGATAGGATTGCAGCTCCTTTTGATGCTAATCAAACTAGAACGAATTCATAGGACTCATAATCACCTCTTTCTTTGATAATTTGACAGAACCAATGAAACAATAAGAAGGCCTTCCTAAATCAAGACTTGTGTGAGATGTACACATCGTTTTTAACGCTATAGTCATGGGATTGCTCCTTTTGATGCAAATCACATTAAAAAGAAGTAATAAGACACCTAATCACCTCCTTCTTTCACAGTTTTAGAGAACCAATGAAACAATAAGAAGGTCTCCTTAAATAAAACTTGTGTGAGATGTACGCATCATTTTTACCGCGATAGTTATGGGATTGCTCCTTTTGATGCTAATCAAACTTAGAACGAAGTTATAGGACTCCTAATCACCTCTTTGTTTGACGATTTTAGTGCACCACTAAAACAATAAGAAGGTAACCCTAAATGAAGAATTGTGTGATATGAACGCATGGTTTTGAACGCGATAGTCATGGGTTTCTCGTTTTGACGCAAATCAAACTAGAACGAAGTAATACAACTCTTAATCACCTCTTTCTTTGTAAATTTGAAACAACCAATGAAACAATATGAAGGTCTCCCTAAATGAAGACCTGTGTGATATCTACGAATCGTTTTGAACGCGATAGTGATGTGATTGCTCCTTTTGATGCTAATTTCAACTAGAACAAAGTAATAGGACTCATAATCTCCTATATTTTGACAATTTGTGAGAACTAATGAAACATTAAGAATGTCTCCCTAAATGAAGACTTGTGTGAGATGTACGGATCGTTTTGGAGGCACTAGTGATAGGATTGCTGCTCCTTTAGATGCTAATCAAACTAGAACGAATTCATAGGACTCATAATCACCTCTTTCTTTGACAATTTAACAGAACCAATGAAACAATAAGAAGGTCTTCCTAAATCAAGACTTGTGTGAGATGTACACATCGTTTTTAACGCGATAGTCATGGGATTGCTCTTTTTTATGCTAATCAAATTAGTGCGAAGTAATAAGACTCCTAATCACCTACTTCTTTCATAATATTAGAGAACCAATGAAACAATAAGAAGGCCTCCTTAAATGAAGACTTGTGTGAGATGTACGCATCATTTTTAACGCGATAGTCATGGGATTGCTCCTTTTGATGCTAATCAAACTTAGAACGAAGTTATAGGACTCCTAATCACATCTTTCTTTGACAATTTTAGTGCACCAATGAAACAATAAGAAGGTATCCCTAAATGAAGAATTGTGTGATATGAACGCATGGTTTTGAACGCGATAGTCATGGGTTTCTCGTTTTGATGCTAATCAAACTAGAACGAAGTAATACAACTCTTAATCACCTCTTTCTTTGTAAATTTGAAACAACCAATGAAACAATATGAAGGTCTCCCTAAATGAAGACCTGTGTGAGATCTACACATCGTTTTGAACGCGATAGTGATGTGATTGCTCCTTTTGATGCTAATTTCAACTAGAACGAAGTAATAGGACTCATAATCACCTATATTTTGACAATTTGAGAAACTAATGAAACATTAAGAAGGTCTCCCTAAATGAAGACTTGTGTGAGATGTACGGATCGTTTTGAAGGCACTAGTGATAGGATTGCTGCTCCTTTTGATTCTAATCAAACTAGAACGAATTCATAGGACTCATAATCACCCCTTTCTTTGACAATTTGATAGAACCAATGAAACAATAAGAAGGTCTTCCTAAATCAAGACTTGTGTGAGATGTACACATCGTTTTTAACGCGATAGTCATGGGATTGCTCCTTTTGATGCAAATTACATTAAAACGAAGTAATAAGACTCCTAATCACCTCCTTCTTTCACAGTTTTAGAGAACCAATGAAACAATAAGAAGGCCTCCTTAAATGAAGACTTGTGTGAGATGTACGCATCGTTTTTAACGCGATAGTCATGGGATTGCTCCTTTTGATGCTAATCAAAGTAGAACGAAGTTATAGGACTCCTAATCACATCTTTCTTTCATAATTTTAGAGAACCAATGAAACAATAAGAAGGCCTCCTTAAATGAAGACTTGTGTGAGATGTACGCATCGTTTTTAACGCGATAGTCATGGGATTGCTCCTTTTGATGCTAATCAAACTTAAACGAAGTTATAGGACTCCTAATCACTTCTTTCTTTGACAATTTTAGTGCACCAATGAAACAATAAGAAGGTATTCCTAAATGAAGAATTGTGTGATATGAACGCATGGTTTTGAACGCGATAGTCATGGGTTTCTCGTTTTGACGCAAATCAAACTAGAACGAAGTAATACAACTCTTAATCACCTCTTTCTTTGTAAATTTGAAACAACCAATGAAACAATATGAAGGTCTCCCAAATGAAGACTTGTGTGAGATCTACGCATCGTTTTGAATGCGATAGTGATGTGATTGCTCCTTTTGATGCTAATTTTAACTAGAACGAAGTAATAGGACTCATAATCATCTAAATTTTGACAATTTTAGAGAACTAATTAAATATTAAGAAGGTCTCCCTAAATGAAGACTTGTGTGAGATGTACGGATCGTTTTGAAGGCACTAGTGATAGGATTGCTACTCCTTTTGATGCTAATCAAACTAGAACGAATTCATAGGACTCTTAATCACCTCTTTCTTTGACAATTTGAGAGAACCAATGAAACAATAAGAAGGCCTTCCTAAATCAAGACTTGTGTGAGACGTACACATCGTTTTTAATGCGATAGTAATGGGATTGCTATTTTTGATGCTAATCACATTAGAACGAAGTAATCAGACTCCTAATCACCTCCTTCTTTCATAATTTTAGAGAACCAATGAAACAATAAGAAAGTCTCCTTAAATGAAGACTTGTGTGAGATGTACGCATCGTTTTTAACGCGATAGTCATGGGATTGCACCTTTTGATGCTAATCAAACTTAGAACGAAGTTATAGAACTCCTAATCACATCTTTCTTTGACAATTTTAGTGCACCAATGAAACATTAAGAAGGTATCCCTAAATGAAGAATTGTGTGATATGAACGCATGGTTTTGAACGCGATAGTCATGGGTTTCTCGTTTTGACGCTAATCAAACTAGAACGAAGTAATACAACTCTTAATCACCTCTTTCTTTGTAAATTTGAAACAACCAATGAAACAATATGAAGGTCTCCCTAAATGAAGACCTGTGTGAGATCTACGCATCGTTTTGAACGCGATAGTGATGTGATTGCTCCTTTTGATGCTAATTTCAACTAGAACGAAGTAATAGGACTCATAATCACCTATATTTTGACAATTTGAGAGAACTAATGAAACATTAAGAAGGTCTCCCTAAATGAAGACTTGTGTGAGATGTACGGATCGTTTTGAAGGCACTAGTGATAGGATTGCAGCTCCTTTTGATGCTAATCAAACTAGAACGAATTCATAGGACTCATAATCACCTCTTTCTTTGACAATTTGATAGAACCAATGAAACAATAAGAAGGTCTTCCTAAATCAGGACTTGTGTGAGATGTACACATCGTTTTTAACACGATAGTCATGGGATTGCTCCTTTTGATGCAAATTACATTAAAACGAAGTAATAAGACTCCTAATCACCTCCTTCTTTCACAGTTTTAGAGAACCAATGAAACAATAAGAAGGTCTCCTTAAATGAAGACTTGTGTGAGATAGTACGCATCGTTTTTAACGCGATAGTCATGGGATTGCTCCTTTTGATGCTAATCAAACTTAGAATAAAGTTATAGGACTCCTAATCACATCTTTCTTTGACAATTTTAGTGCACCAATGAAACAATAAGAAGGTAACCCTAAATGAAGAATTGTGTGATATGAATGCATGGTTTTGAACGCGATCGTCATGGGTTTCTCGTTTTGATGCTAATCAAACTAGAACGAAGTAATACAACTCTTAATCACCTCTTTCTTTGTAAATTTGAAACAACCAATGAACAATATGAAGGTCTCCCTAAATGAAGACCTGTGTGAGATCTACGCATCGTTTTGAACGCGATAGTGATGTGATTGCTCCTTTTGATGCTAATTTCAACTAGAACGAAGTAATAGGACTCATAATCACCTATATTTTGACAATTTGAGAGAACTAATGAAACATTAAGAAGGTCTCCCTAAATGAAGACTTGTGTGAGATGTACGGATCGTTTTGAAGGCACTAGTGATAGGATTGCAGCTCCTTTTGATGCTAATCAAACTAGAACGAATTCATAGGACTCATAATCACCTCTTTCTTTGACTAATTTGACAGAACCAATGAAACAATAAGAAGGTCTTCCTAAATCAGGACTTGTGTGAGATGTACACATCGTTTTTAACACGATAGTCATGGGATTGCTCCTTTTGATGCAAATTACATTAAAACGAAGTAATAAGACTCCTAATCACCTCCTTCTTTCACAGTTTTAGAGAACCAATGAAACAATAAGAAGGTCTCCTTAAATGAAGACTTGTGTGAGATATACGCATCGTTTTTAACGCGATAGTCATGGGATTGCTCCTTTTGATGCTAATCAAACTTAGAATAAAGTTATAGGACTCCTAATCACATCTTTCTTTGACAATTTTAGTGCACCAATGAAACAATAAGAAGGTAACCCTAAATGAAGAATTGTGTGATATGAATGCATGGTTTTGAACGCGATCGTCATGGGTTTCTCGTTTTGATGCTAATCAAACTAGAACGAAGTAATACAACTCTTAATCACCTCTTTCTTTGTAAATTTGAAACAACCAATGGAACAATATGAAGGTCTCCCTAAATGAAGACCTGTGTGAGATCTACGCATCGTTTTGAACGCGATAGTGATGTGATTGCTCCTTTTGATGCTAATTTCAACTAGAACGAAGTAATAAGACTCATAATCACCTATATTTTGACAATTTGAGAGAACTAATGAAACATTAAGAAGGTCTCCCTAAATGAAGACTTGTGTGAGATGTACGGATCGTTTTGTAGGCACTAGTGATAGGATTGCAGCTCCTTTTGATGCTAATCAAACTAGAACGAATTCATAGGACTCATAATCACCTCTTTCTTTGATAATTTGACAGAACCAATGAAACAATAAGAAGGCCTTCCTAAATCAAGACTTGTGTGAGATGTACACATCGTTTTTAACGCTATAGTCATGGGATTGCTCCTTTTGATGCAAATCACATTAAAAAGAAGTAATAAGACACCTAATCACCTCCTTCTTTCACAGTTTTAGAGAACCAATGAAACAATAAGAAGGTCTCCTTAAATAAAAACTTGTGTGAGATGTACGCATCATTTTTACCGCGATAGTTATGGGATTGCTCCTTTTGATGCAAATCAAACTTAGAACGAAGTTATAGGACTCCAAATCACCTCTTTGTTTGACGATTTTAGTGCACCACTAAAACAATAAGAAGGTAACCCTAAATGAAGAATTGTGTGATATGAACGCATGGTTTTGAACGCGATAGTCATGGGTTTCTCGTTTTGACGCAAATCAAACTAGAACGAAGTAATACAACTCTTAATCACCTCTTTCTTTGTAAATTTGAAACAACCAATTAAACAATATGAAGGTCTCCCTAAATGAAGACCTGTGTGATATCTACGAATCGTTTTGAACGCGATAGTGATGTGATTGCTCCTTTTGATGCTAATTTCAACTAGAACAAAGTAATAGGACTCATAATCTCCTATATTTTGACAATTTGTGAGAACTAATGAAACATTAAGAATGTCTCCCTAAATGAAGACTTGTGTGAGATGTACGGATCGTTTTGGAGGCACTAGTGATAGGATTGCTGCTCCTTTAGATGCTAATCAAACTAGAACGAATTCATAGGACTCATAATCACCTCTTTCTTTGACAATTTAACAGAACCAATGAAACAATAAGAAGGTCTTCCTAAATCAAGACTTGTGTGAGATGTACACATCGTTTTTAACGCGATAGTCATGGGATTGCTCTTTTTTATGCTAATCAAATTAGTGCGAAGTAATAAGACTCCTAATCACCTACTTCTTTCATAATATTAGAGAACCAATGAAACAATAAGAAGGCCTCCTTAAATGAAGACTTGTGTGAGATGTACGCATCATTTTTAACGCGATAGTCATGGGATTGCTCCTTTTGATGCTAATCAAACTTAGAACGAAGTTATAGGACTCCTAATCACATCTTTCTTTGACAATTTTAGTGCACCAATGAAACAATAAGAAGGTATCCCTAAATGAAGAATTGTGTGATATGAACGCATGGTTTTGAACGCGATAGTCATGGGTTTCTCGTTTTGATGCTAATCAAACTAGAACGAAGTAATACAACTCTTAATCACCTCTTTCTTTGTAAATTTGAAACAACCAATGAAACAATATGAAGGTCTCCCTAAATGAAGACCTGTGTGAGATCTACACATCGTTTTGAACGCGATAGTGATGTGATTGCTCCTTTTGATGCTAATTTCAACTAGAACGAAGTAATAGGACTCATAATCACCTATATTTTGACAATTTGAGAAAACTAATGAAACATTAAGAAGGTCTCCCTAAATGAAGACTTGTGTGAGATGTACGGATCGTTTTGAAGGCACTAGTGATAGGATTGCTGCTCCTTTTGATTCTAATCAAACTAGAACGAATTCATAGGACTCATAATCACCCCTTTCTTTGACAATTTGATAGAACCAATGAAACAATAAGAAGGTCTTCCTAAATCAAGACTTGTGTGAGATGTACACATCGTTTTTAACGCGATAGTCATGGGATTGCTCCTTTTGATGCAAATTACATTAAAACGAAGTAATAAGACTCCTAATCACCTCCTTCTTTCACAGTTTTAGAGAACCAATGAAACAATAAGAAGGCCTCCTTAAATGAAGACTTGTGTGAGATGTACGCATCGTTTTTAACGCGATAGTCATGGGATTGCTCCTTTTGATGCTAATCAAAGTAGAACGAAGTTATAGGACTCCTAATCACATCTTTCTTTCATAATTTTAGAGAACCAATGAAACAATAAGAAGGCCTCCTTAAATGAAGACTTGTGTGAGATGTACGCATCGTTTTTAACGCGATAGTCATGGGATTGCTCCTTTTGATGCTAATCAAACTTAAAACGAAGTTATAGGACTCCTAATCACTTCTTTCTTTGACAATTTTAGTGCACCAATGAAACAATAAGAAGGTATTCCTAAATGAAGAATTGTGTGATATGAACGCATGGTTTTGAACGCGATAGTCATGGGTTTCTCGTTTTGACGCAAATCAAACTAGAACGAAGTAATACAACTCTTAATCACCTCTTTCTTTGTAAATTTGAAACAACCAATGAAACAATATGAAGGTCTCCCAAAATGAAGACTTGTGTGAGATCTACGCATCGTTTTGAATGCGATAGTGATGTGATTGCTCCTTTTGATGCTAATTTTAACTAGAACGAAGTAATAGGACTCATAATCATCTAAATTTTGACAATTTTAGAGAACTAATTAAATATTAAGAAGGTCTCCCTAAATGAAGACTTGTGTGAGATGTACGGATCGTTTTGAAGGCACTAGTGATAGGATTGCTACTCCTTTTGATGCTAATCAAACTAGAACGAATTCATAGGACTCTTAATCACCTCTTTCTTTGACAATTTGAGAGAACCAATGAAACAATAAGAAGGCCTTCCTAAATCAAGACTTGTGTGAGACGTACACATCGTTTTTAATGCGATAGTAATGGGATTGCTATTTTTGATGCTAATCACATTAGAACGAAGTAATCAGACTCCTAATCACCTCCTTCTTTCATAATTTTAGAGAACCAATGAAACAATAAGAAAGTCTCCTTAAATGAAGACTTGTGTGAGATGTACGCATCGTTTTTAACGCGATAGTCATGGGATTGCACCTTTTGATGCTAATCAAACTTAGAACGAAGTTATAGAACTCCTAATCACATCTTTCTTTGACAATTTTAGTGCACCAATGAAACATTAAGAAGGTATCCCTAAATGAAGAATTGTGTGATATGAACGCATGGTTTTGAACGCGATAGTCATGGGTTTCTCGTTTTGACGCTAATCAAACTAGAACGAAGTAATACAACTCTTAATCACCTCTTTCTTTGTAAATTTGAAACAACCAATGAAACAATATGAAGGTCTCCCTAAATGAAGACCTGTGTGAGATCTACGCATCGTTTTGAACGCGATAGTGATGTGATTGCTCCTTTTGATGCTAATTTCAACTAGAACGAAGTAATAGGACTCATAATCACCTATATTTTGACAATTTGAGAGAACTAATGAAACATTAAGAAGGTCTCCCTAAATGAAGACTTGTGTGAGATGTACGGATCGTTTTGAAGGCACTAGTGATAGGATTGCAGCTCCTTTTGATGCTAATCAAACTAGAACGAATTCATAGGACTCATAATCACCTCTTTCTTTGACAATTTGATAGAACCAATGAAACAATAACAAGGTCTTCCTAAATCAGGACTTGTGTGAGATGTACACATCGTTTTTAACACGATAGTCATGGGATTGCTCCTTTTGATGCAAATTACATTAAAACGAAGTAATAAGACTCCTAATCACCTCCTTCTTTCACAGTTTTAGAGAACCAATGAAACAATAAGAAGGTCTCCTTAAATGAAGACTTGTGTGAGATATACGCATCGTTTTTAACGCGATAGTCATGGGATTGCTCCTTTTGATGCTAATCAAACTTAGAATAAAGTTATAGGACTCCTAATCACATCTTTCTTTGACAATTTTAGTGCACCAATGAAACAATAAGAAGGTAACCCTAAATGAAGAATTGTGTGATATGAATGCATGGTTTTGAACGCGATCGTCATGGGTTTCTCGTTTTGATGCTAATCAAACTAGAACGAAGTAATACAACTCTTAATCACCTCTTTCTTTGTAAATTTGAAACAACCAATGGAACAATATGAAGGTCTCCCTAAATGAAGACCTGTGTGAGATCTACGCATCGTTTTGAACGCGATAGTGATGTGATTGCTCCTTTTGATGCTAATTTCAACTAGAACGAAGTAATAAGACTCATAATCACCTATATTTTGACAATTTGAGAGAACTAATGAAACATTAAGAAGGTCTCCCTAAATGAAGACTTGTGTGAGATGTACGGATCGTTTTGTAGGCACTAGTGATAGGATTGCAGCTCCTTTTGATGCTAATCAAACTAGAACGAATTCATAGGACTCATAATCACCTCTTTCTTTGATAATTTGACAGAACCAATGAAACAATAAGAAGGCCTTCCTAAATCAGGACTTGTGTGAGATGTACACATCGTTTTTAACACGATAGTCATGGGATTGCTCCTTTTGATGCAAATTACATTAAAACGAAGTAATAAGACTCCTAATCACCTCCTTCTTTCACAGTTTTAGAGAACCAATGAAACAATAACAAGGTCTCCTTAAATGAAGACTTGTGTGAGATATACGCATCGTTTTTAACGCGATAGTCATGGGATTGCTCCTTTTGATGCTAATCAAACTTAGAATAAAGTTATAGGACTCCTAATCACATCTTTCTTTGACAATTTTAGTGCACCAATGAAACAATAAGAAGGTAACCCTAAATGAAGAATTGTGTGATATGAATGCATGGTTTTGAACGCGATCGTCATGGGTTTCTCGTTTTGATGCTAATCAAACTAGAACGAAGTAATACAACTCTTAATCACCTCTTTCTTTGTAAATTTGAAACAACCAATGGAACAATATGAAGGTCTCCCTAAATGAAGACCTGTGTGAGATCTACGCATCGTTTTGAACGCGATAGTGATGTGATTGCTCCTTTTGATGCTAATTTCAACTAGAACGAAGTAATAAGACTCATAATCACCTATATTTTGACAATTTGAGAGAACTAATGAAACATTAAGAAGGTCTCCCTAAATGAAGACTTGTGTGAGATGTACGGATCGTTTTGTAGGCACTAGTGATAGGATTGCAGCTCCTTTTGATGCTAATCAAACTAGAACGAATTCATAGGACTCATAATCACCTCTTTCTTTGATAATTTGACAGAACCAATGAAACAATAAGAAGGCCTTCCTAAATCAAGACTTGTGTGAGATGTACACATCGTTTTTAACGCTATAGTCATGGGATTGCTCCTTTTGATGCAAATCACATTAAAAAGAAGTAATAAGACACCTAATCACCTCCTTCTTTCACAGTTTTAGAGAACCAATGAAACAATAAGAAGGTCTCCTTAAATAAAAACTTGTGTGAGATGTACGCATCATTTTTACCGCGATAGTTATGGGATTGCTCCTTTTGATGCAAATCAAACTTAGAACGAAGTTATAGGACTCCAAATCACCTCTTTGTTTGACGATTTTAGTGCACCACTAAAACAATAAGAAGGTAACCCTAAATGAAGAATTGTGTGATATGAACGCATGGTTTTGAACGCGATAGTCATGGGTTTCTCGTTTTGACGCAAATCAAACTAGAACGAAGTAATACAACTCTTAATCACCTCTTTCTTTGTAAATTTGAAACAACCAATTAAACAATATGAAGGTCTCCCTAAATGAAGACCTGTGTGATATCTACGAATCGTTTTGAACGCGATAGTGATGTGATTGCTCCTTTTGATGCTAATTTCAACTAGAACAAAGTAATAGGACTCATAATCTCCTATATTTTGACAATTTGTGAGAACTAATGAAACATTAAGAATGTCTCCCTAAATGAAGACTTGTGTGAGATGTACGGATCGTTTTGGAGGCACTAGTGATAGGATTGCTGCTCCTTTAGATGCTAATCAAACTAGAACGAATTCATAGGACTCATAATCACCTCTTTCTTTGACAATTTAACAGAACCAATGAAACAATAAGAAGGTCTTCCTAAATCAAGACTTGTGTGAGATGTACACATCGTTTTTAACGCGATAGTCATGGGATTGCTCTTTTTTATGCTAATCAAATTAGTGCGAAGTAATAAGACTCCTAATCACCTACTTCTTTCATAATATTAGAGAACCAATGAAACAATAAGAAGGCCTCCTTAAATGAAGACTTGTGTGAGATGTACGCATCATTTTTAACGCGATAGTCATGGGATTGCTCCTTTTGATGCTAATCAAACTTAGAACGAAGTTATAGGACTCCTAATCACATCTTTCTTTGACAATTTTAGTGCACCAATGAAACAATAAGAAGGTATCCCTAAATGAAGAATTGTGTGATATGAACGCATGGTTTTGAACGCGATAGTCATGGGTTTCTCGTTTTGATGCTAATCAAACTAGAACGAAGTAATACAACTCTTAATCACCTCTTTCTTTGTAAATTTGAAACAACCAATGAAACAATATGAAGGTCTCCCTAAATGAAGACCTGTGTGAGATCTACACATCGTTTTGAACGCGATAGTGATGTGATTGCTCCTTTTGATGCTAATTTCAACTAGAACGAAGTAATAGGACTCATAATCACCTATATTTTGACAATTTGAGAAAACTAATGAAACATTAAGAAGGTCTCCCTAAATGAAGACTTGTGTGAGATGTACGGATCGTTTTGAAGGCACTAGTGATAGGATTGCTGCTCCTTTTGATGCTAATCAAACTAGAACGAATTCATAGGACTCATAATCACCCCTTTCTTTGACAATTTGATAGAACCAATGAAACAATAAGAAGGTCTTCCTAAATCAAGACTTGTGTGAGATGTACACATCGTTTTTAACGCGATAGTCATGGGATTGCTCCTTTTGATGCAAATTACATTAAAACGAAGTAATAAGACTCCTAATCACCTCCTTCTTTCACAGTTTTAGAGAACCAATGAAACAATAAGAAGGCCTCCTTAAATGAAGACTTGTGTGAGATGTACGCATCGTTTTTAACGCGATAGTCATGGGATTGCTCCTTTTGATGCTAATCAAAGTAGAACGAAGTTATAGGACTCCTAATCACATCTTTCTTTCATAATTTTAGAGAACCAATGAAACAATAAGAAGGCCTCCTTAAATGAAGACTTGTGTGAGATGTACGCATCGTTTTTAACGCGATAGTCATGGGATTGCTCCTTTTGATGCTAATCAAACTTAAACGAAGTTATAGGACTCCTAATCACTTCTTTCTTTGACAATTTTAGTGCACCAATGAAACAATAAGAAGGTATTCCTAAATGAAGAATTGTGTGATATGAACGCATGGTTTTGAACGCGATAGTCATGGGTTTCTCGTTTTGACGCAAATCAAACTAGAACGAAGTAATACAACTCTTAATCACCTCTTTCTTTGTAAATTTGAAACAACCAATGAAACAATATGAAGGTCTCCCAAAATGAAGACTTGTGTGAGATCTACGCATCGTTTTGAATGCGATAGTGATGTGATTGCTCCTTTTGATGCTAATTTTAACTAGAACGAAGTAATAGGACTCATAATCATCTAAATTTTGACAATTTTAGAGAACTAATTAAATATTAAGAAGGTCTCCCTAAATGAAGACTTGTGTGAGATGTACGGATCGTTTTGAAGGCACTAGTGATAGGATTGCTACTCCTTTTGATGCTAATCAAACTAGAACGAATTCATAGGACTCTTAATCACCTCTTTCTTTGACAATTTGAGAGAACCAATGAAACAATAAGAAGGCCTTCCTAAATCAAGACTTGTGTGAGACGTACACATCGTTTTTAATGCGATAGTAATGGGATTGCTATTTTTGATGCTAATCACATTAGAACGAAGTAATCAGACTCCTAATCACCTCCTTCTTTCATAATTTTAGAGAACCAATGAAACAATAAGAAAGTCTCCTTAAATGAAGACTTGTGTGAGATGTACGCATCGTTTTTAACGCGATAGTCATGGGATTGCACCTTTTGATGCTAATCAAACTTAGAACGAAGTTATAGAACTCCTAATCACATCTTTCTTTGACAATTTTAGTGCACCAATGAAACATTAAGAAGGTATCCCTAAATGAAGAATTGTGTGATATGAACGCATGGTTTTGAACGCGATAGTCATGGGTTTCTCGTTTTGACGCTAATCAAACTAGAACGAAGTAATACAACTCTTAATCACCTCTTTCTTTGTAAATTTGAAACAACCAATGAAACAATATGAAGGTCTCCCTAAATGAAGACCTGTGTGAGATCTACGCATCGTTTTGAACGCGATAGTGATGTGATTGCTCCTTTTGATGCTAATTTCAACTAGAACGAAGTAATAGGACTCATAATCACCTATATTTTGACAATTTGAGAGAACTAATGAAACATTAAGAAGGTCTCCCTAAATGAAGACTTGTGTGAGATGTACGGATCGTTTTGAAGGCACTAGTGATAGGATTGCAGCTCCTTTTGATGCTAATCAAACTAGAACGAATTCATAGGACTCATAATCACCTCTTTCTTTGACAATTTGATAGAACCAATGAAACAATAACAAGGTCTTCCTAAATCAGGACTTGTGTGAGATGTACACATCGTTTTTAACACGATAGTCATGGGATTGCTCCTTTTGATGCAAATTACATTAAAACGAAGTAATAAGACTCCTAATCACCTCCTTCTTTCACAGTTTTAGAGAACCAATGAAACAATAACAAGGTCTCCTTAAATGAAGACTTGTGTGAGATATACGCATCGTTTTTAACGCGATAGTCATGGGATTGCTCCTTTTGATGCTAATCAAACTTAGAATAAAGTTATAGGACTCCTAATCACATCTTTCTTTGACAATTTTAGTGCACCAATGAAACAATAAGAAGGTAACCCTAAATGAAGAATTGTGTGATATGAATGCATGGTTTTGAACGCGATCGTCATGGGTTTCTCGTTTTGATGCTAATCAAACTAGAACGAAGTAATACAACTCTTAATCACCTCTTTCTTTGTAAATTTGAAACAACCAATGGAACAATATGAAGGTCTCCCTAAATGAAGACCTGTGTGAGATCTACGCATCGTTTTGAACGCGATAGTGATGTGATTGCTCCTTTTGATGCTAATTTCAACTAGAACGAAGTAATAAGACTCATAATCACCTATATTTTGACAATTTGAGAGAACTAATGAAACATTAAGAAGGTCTCCCTAAATGAAGACTTGTGTGAGATGTACGGATCGTTTTGTAGGCACTAGTGATAGGATTGCAGCTCCTTTTGATGCTAATCAAACTAGAACGAATTCATAGGACTCATAATCACCTCTTTCTTTGATAATTTGACAGAACCAATGAAACAATAAGAAGGCCTTCCTAAATCAAGACTTGTGTGAGATGTACACATCGTTTTTAACGCTATAGTCATGGGATTGCTCCTTTTGATGCAAATCACATTAAAAAGAAGTAATAAGACACCTAATCACCTCCTTCTTTCACAGTTTTAGAGAACCAATGAAACAATAAGAAGGTCTCCTTAAATAAAAACTTGTGTGAGATGTACGCATCATTTTTACCGCGATAGTTATGGGATTGCTCCTTTTGATGCAAATCAAACTTAGAACGAAGTTATAGGACTCCAAATCACCTCTTTGTTTGACGATTTTAGTGCACCACTAAAACAATAAGAAGGTAACCCTAAATGAAGAATTGTGTGATATGAACGCATGGTTTTGAACGCGATAGTCATGGGTTTCTCGTTTTGACGCAAATCAAACTAGAACGAAGTAATACAACTCTTAATCACCTCTTTCTTTGTAAATTTGAAACAACCAATTAAACAATATGAAGGTCTCCCTAAATGAAGACCTGTGTGATATCTACGAATCGTTTTGAACGCGATAGTGATGTGATTGCTCCTTTTGATGCTAATTTCAACTAGAACAAAGTAATAGGACTCATAATCTCCTATATTTTGACAATTTGTGAGAACTAATGAAACATTAAGAATGTCTCCCTAAATGAAGACTTGTGTGAGATGTACGGATCGTTTTGGAGGCACTAGTGATAGGATTGCTGCTCCTTTAGATGCTAATCAAACTAGAACGAATTCATAGGACTCATAATCACCTCTTTCTTTGACAATTTAACAGAACCAATGAAACAATAAGAAGGTCTTCCTAAATCAAGACTTGTGTGAGATGTACACATCGTTTTTAACGCGATAGTCATGGGATTGCTCTTTTTTATGCTAATCAAATTAGTGCGAAGTAATAAGACTCCTAATCACCTACTTCTTTCATAATATTAGAGAACCAATGAAACAATAAGAAGGCCTCCTTAAATGAAGACTTGTGTGAGATGTACGCATCATTTTTAACGCGATAGTCATGGGATTGCTCCTTTTGATGCTAATCAAACTTAGAACGAAGTTATAGGACTCCTAATCACATCTTTCTTTGACAATTTTAGTGCACCAATGAAACAATAAGAAGGTATCCCTAAATGAAGAATTGTGTGATATGAACGCATGGTTTTGAACGCGATAGTCATGGGTTTCTCGTTTTGATGCTAATCAAACTAGAACGAAGTAATACAACTCTTAATCACCTCTTTCTTTGTAAATTAGAAACAACCAATGAAACAATATGAAGGTCTCCCTAAATGAAGACCTGTGTGAGATCTACACATCGTTTTGAACGCGATAGTGATGTGATTGCTCCTTTTGATGCTAATTTCAACTAGAACGAAGTAATAGGACTCATAATCACCTATATTTTGACAATTTGAGAAAACTAATGAAACATTAAGAAGGTCTCCCTAAATGAAGACTTGTGTGAGATGTACGGATCGTTTTGAAGGCACTAGTGATAGGATTGCTGCTCCTTTTGATGCTAATCAAACTAGAACGAATTCATAGGACTCATAATCACCCCTTTCTTTGACAATTTGATAGAACCAATGAAACAATAAGAAGGTCTTCCTAAATCAAGACTTGTGTGAGATGTACACATCGTTTTTAACGCGATAGTCATGGGATTGCTCCTTTTGATGCAAATTACATTAAAACGAAGTAATAAGACTCCTAATCACCTCCTTCTTTCACAGTTTTAGAGAACCAATGAAACAATAAGAAGGCCTCCTTAAATGAAGACTTGTGTGAGATGTACGCATCGTTTTTAACGCGATAGTCATGGGATTGCTCCTTTTGATGCTAATCAAAGTAGAACGAAGTTATAGGACTCCTAATCACATCTTTCTTTCATAATTTTAGAGAACCAATGAAACAATAAGAAGGCCTCCTTAAATGAAGACTTGTGTGAGATGTACGCATCGTTTTTAACGCGATAGTCATGGGATTGCTCCTTTTGATGCTAATCAAACTTAGAACGAAGTTATAGGACTCCTAATCACTTCTTTCTTTGACAATTTTAGTGCACCAATGAAACAATAAGAAGGTATTCCTAAATGAAGAATTGTGTGATATGAACGCATGGTTTTGAACGCGATAGTCATGGGTTTCTCGTTTTGACGCAAATCAAACTAGAACGAAGTAATACAACTCTTAATCACCTCTTTCTTTGTAAATTTGAAACAACCAATGAAACAATATGAAGGTCTCCCAAAATGAAGACTTGTGTGAGATCTACGCATCGTTTTGAATGCGATAGTGATGTGATTGCTCCTTTTGATGCTAATTTTAACTAGAACGAAGTAATAGGACTCATAATCATCTAAATTTTGACAATTTTAGAGAACTAATTAAATATTAAGAAGGTCTCCCTAAATGAAGACTTGTGTGAGATGTACGGATCGTTTTGAAGGCACTAGTGATAGGATTGCTACTCCTTTTGATGCTAATCAAACTAGAACGAATTCATAGGACTCTTAATCACCTCTTTCTTTGACAATTTGAGAGAACCAATGAAACAATAAGAAGGCCTTCCTAAATCAAGACTTGTGTGAGACGTACACATCGTTTTTAACGCAATAGTCATGGGATTGCTCCTTTTGATGCAAATCACATTAAAACGAAGTAATAAGACTCTTTATCACCTCCTTCTTTTACTGTTTTAGAGAACCAATGAAACAATAAGAAGGTCTCCTTAAATGAAGACTTGTGCGTACGCATCGTTTTTAACGCGATAGTCATAGGATTGCACCTTTTGATGCTAATCAAACTTAGAACGAAGTTATAGGACTCCTAATCACATCTTTCTTTGACAATTTTAGTGCACCAATGAAACATTAAGAAGGTATCCCTAAATGAAGAATTGTGTGATATGAACGCATGGTTTTGAACGCGATAGTCATGGGTTTCTCGTTTTGATGCTAATCAAACTAGAACGAAGTAATACAACTCTTAATCACCTCTTTCTTTGTAAATTTGAAACAACCAATGGAACAATATGAAGGTCTCCCTAAATGAAGACCTGTGTGAGATCTACGCATCGTTTTGAACGCGATAGTGATGTGATTGCTCCTTTTGATGCTAATTTCAACTAGAACGAAGTAATAGGACTCATAATCACCTATATTTTGACAATTTGAGAGAACTAATGAAACATTAAGAAGGTCTCCCTAAATGAAGACTTGTGTGAGATGTACGGATCGTTTTGAAGGCACTAGTGATAGGATTGCAGCTCCTTTTGATGCTAATCAAACTAGAACGAACTCATAGGACTCATAATCACCTCTTTCTTTGACAATTTGACAGAACCAATGAAACAATAAGAAGGTCTTCCTAAATCAAGACTTGTGTGAGATGTACACATCGTTTTTAACGCGATAGTCATGGGATTGCTCCTTTTGATGCAAATCACATTAAAACGAAGTAATAAGACACCTAATCACCTCTTTCTTTCACAGTTTTAGAGAACCAATGAAACAATAAGAAGGTCTCCTTAAATGAAAACTTGTGTGAGATGTACGCATCATTTTTACCGCGATAGTCATGGGATTGCTCCTTTTGATGCTAATTAAACTTAGAACGAAGTTATAGGACTCCTAATCACCTCTTTGTTTGACAATTTTAGTGCACCAATAAAATAATAAGAAGGTAACCCTAAATGAAGAATTGTGTGATATGAACGCATGGTTTTGAACGCGATAGTCATGGGTTACTCGTTTTGACGCAAATCAAACTAGAACGAAGTAATACAACTCTTAATCACCTCTTTCTTTGTAAATTTGAAACAACCAATGAAACAATATGAAGGTCTCCCCCTAAATGAAGACCTGTGTGAGATCTACGCATCGTTTTGAACGCGATAGTGATGTGATTGCTCCTTTTGATGCTAATTTCAACTAGAACAAAGTAATAGGACTCATAATCTCCTATATTTTGACAATTTGAGAGAACTAATGAAACATTAAGAATGTCTCCCTAAATGAAGACTTGTGTGAGATGTACGGATCGTTTTGAAGGCACTAGTGATAGGATTGGTGCTCCTTTAGATGCTAATCAAACTAGAACGAATTCATAGGACTCATAATCACTTCTTTCTTTGACAATTTAACAGAACCAATGAAACAATAAGAAGGTCTTCCTAAATCAAGACTTGTTTGAGATGTACACATCGTTTTTAACGCGATAGTCATGGGATTGCTCTTTTTGATGCTAATCAAATTAGAACGAAGTAATAAGACTCCTAATCACCTACTTCTTTCATAATTTTAGAGATCCAATGAAACAATAAGAAGGCCTCCTTAAATCAAGACTTGTGTGAGATGTACGCATCATTTTTAACGCGATAGTCATGGGATTGCTCCTTTTGATGCTAATCAAACTTAGAACGAAGTTATAGGACTCCTAATCACATCTTTCTTTGACAATTTTAGTGCAACAATGAAACAATAAGAAGGTATCCCTAAATGAAGAATTGTGTGATATGAACGCGTGGTTTTGAACGCGATAGTCATGGGTTTCTCGTTTTGATGCTAATCAAACTAGAACGATGTAATACAACTCTTAATCACCTCTTTCTTTGTAAATTCGTAACAACCAATGAAACAATATGAAGGTCTCCCTAAATGAAGACCTGTGTGAGATCTACGCATCGTTTTGAACGCGATAGTGATGTGATTGCTCCTTTTGATGCTAATTTCAACTAGAACGAAGTAATAGGACTCATAATCACCTATATTTTGACAATTTGAGAGAACTAATGAAACATTAAGAAGGTCTCCCTAAATGAAGACTTGTGTGAGATGTACGGATCGTTTTGAAGGCACTAGTGATAGGATTGCAGCTCCTTTTGATGCTAATCAAACTAGAACGAATTCATAGGACTCATAATCACCTCTTTCTTTGACAATTTGATAGAACCAATGAAACAATAACAAGGTCTTCCTAAATCAGGACTTGTGTGAGATGTACACATCGTTTTTAACACGATAGTCATGGGATTGCTCCTTTTGATGCAAATTACATTAAAACGAAGTAATAAGACTCCTAATCACCTCCTTCTTTCACAGTTTTAGAGAACCAATGAAACAATAAGAAGGTCTCCTTAAATGAAGACTTGTGTGAGATATACGCATCGTTTTTAACGCGATAGTCATGGGATTGCTCATTTTGATGCTAATCAAACTTAGAATAAAGTTATAGGACTCCTAATCACATCTTTCTTTGACAATTTTAGTGCACCAATGAAACAATAAGAAGGTAACCCTAAATGAAGAATTGTGTGATATGAATGCATGGTTTTGAACGCGATCGTCATGGGTTTCTCGTTTTGATGCTAATCAAACTAGAACGAAGTAATACAACTCTTAATCACCTCTTTCTTTGTAAATTTGAAACAACCAATGGAACAATATGAAGGTCTCCCTAAATGAAGACCTGTGTGAGATCTACGCATCGTTTTGAACGCGATAGTGATGTGATTGCTCCTTTTGATGCTAATTTCAACTAGAACGAAGTAATAAGACTCATAATCACCTATATTTTGACAATTTGAGAGAACTAATGAAACATTAAGAAGGTCTCCCTAAATGAAGACTTGTGTGAGATGTACGGATCGTTTTGTAGGCACTAGTGATAGGATTGCAGCTCCTTTTGATGCTAATCAAACTAGAACGAATTCATAGGACTCATAATCACCTCTTTCTTTGATAATTTGACAGAACCAATGAAACAATAAGAAGGCCTTCCTAAATCAAGACTTGTGTGAGATGTACACATCGTTTTTAACGCTATAGTCATGGGATTGCTCCTTTTGATGCAAATCACATTAAAAAGAAGTAATAAGACACCTAATCACCTCCTTCTTTCACAGTTTTAGAGAACCAATGAAACAATAAGAAGGTCTCCTTAAATAAAACTTGTGTGAGATGTACGCATCATTTTTACCGCGATAGTTATGGGATTGCTCCTTTTGATGCAAATCAAACTTAGAACGAAGTTATAGGACTCCAAATCACCTCTTTGTTTGACGATTTTAGTGCACCACTAAAACAATAAGAAGGTAACCCTAAATGAAGAATTGTGTGATATGAACGCATGGTTTTGAACGCGATAGTCATGGGTTTCTCGTTTTGACGCAAATCAAACTAGAACGAAGTAATACAACTCTTAATCACCTCTTTCTTTGTAAATTTGAAACAACCAATTAAACAATATGAAGGTCTCCCTAAATGAAGACCTGTGTGATATCTACGAATCGTTTTGAACGCGATAGTGATGTGATTGCTCCTTTTGATGCTAATTTCAACTAGAACAAAGTAATAGGACTCATAATCTCCTATATTTTGACAATTTGTGAGAACTAATGAAACATTAAGAATGTCTCCCTAAATGAAGACTTGTGTGAGATGTACGGATCGTTTTGGAGGCACTAGTGATAGGATTGCTGCTCCTTTAGATGCTAATCAAACTAGAACGAATTCATAGGACTCATAATCACCTCTTTCTTTGACAATTTAACAGAACCAATGAAACAATAAGAAGGTCTTCCTAAATCAAGACTTGTGTGAGATGTACACATCGTTTTTAACGCGATAGTCATGGGATTGCTCTTTTTTATGCTAATCAAATTAGTGCGAAGTAATAAGACTCCTAATCACCTACTTCTTTCATAATATTAGAGAACCAATGAAACAATAAGAAGGCCTCCTTAAATGAAGACTTGTGTGAGATGTACGCATCATTTTTAACGCGATAGTCATGGGATTGCTCCTTTTGATGCTAATCAAACTTAGAACGAAGTTATAGGACTCCTAATCACATCTTTCTTTGACAATTTTAGTGCACCAATGAAACAATAAGAAGGTATCCCTAAATGAAGAATTGTGTGATATGAACGCATGGTTTTGAACGCGATAGTCATGGGTTTCTCGTTTTGATGCTAATCAAACTAGAACGAAGTAATACAACTCTTAATCACCTCTTTCTTTGTAAATTAGAAACAACCAATGAAACAATATGAAGGTCTCCCTAAATGAAGACCTGTGTGAGATCTACACATCGTTTTGAACGCGATAGTGATGTGATTGCTCCTTTTGATGCTAATTTCAACTAGAACGAAGTAATAGGACTCATAATCACCTATATTTTGACAATTTGAGAAAACTAATGAAACATTAAGAAGGTCTCCCTAAATGAAGACTTGTGTGAGATGTACGGATCGTTTTGAAGGCACTAGTGATAGGATTGCTGCTCCTTTTGATGCTAATCAAACTAGAACGAATTCATAGGACTCATAATCACCCCTTTCTTTGACAATTTGATAGAACCAATGAAACAATAAGAAGGTCTTCCTAAATCAAGACTTGTGTGAGATGTACACATCGTTTTTAACGCGATAGTCATGGGATTGCTCCTTTTGATGCAAATTACATTAAAACGAAGTAATAAGACTCCTAATCACCTCCTTCTTTCACAGTTTTAGAGAACCAATGAAACAATAAGAAGGCCTCCTTAAATGAAGACTTGTGTGAGATGTACGCATCGTTTTTAACGCGATAGTCATGGGATTGCTCCTTTTGATGCTAATCAAAGTAGAACGAAGTTATAGGACTCCTAATCACATCTTTCTTTCATAATTTTAGAGAACCAATGAAACAATAAGAAGGCCTCCTTAAATGAAGACTTGTGTGAGATGTACGCATCGTTTTTAACGCGATAGTCATGGGATTGCTCCTTTTGATGCTAATCAAACTTAGAACGAAGTTATAGGACTCCTAATTTTGATGCTAATCAAACTTAGAACGAAGTTATAGGACTCCTAATCACTTCTTTCTTTGACAATTTTAGTGCACCAATGAAACAATAAGAAGGTATTCCTAAATGAAGAATTGTGTGATATGAACGCATGGTTTTGAACGCGATAGTCATGGGTTTCTCGTTTTGACGCAAATCAAACTAGAACGAAGTAATACAACTCTTAATCACCTCTTTCTTTGTAAATTTGAAACAACCAATGAAACAATATGAAGGTCTCCCAAAATGAAGACTTGTGTGAGATCTACGCATCGTTTTGAATGCGATAGTGATGTGATTGCTCCTTTTGATGCTAATTTAACTAGAACGAAGTAATAGGACTCATAATCATCTAAATTTTGACAATTTTAGAGAACTAATTAAATATTAAGAAGGTCTCCCTAAATGAAGACTTGTGTGAGATGTACGGATCGTTTTGAAGGCACTAGTGATAGGATTGCTACTCCTTTTGATGCTAATCAAACTAGAACGAATTCATAGGACTCTTAATCACCTCTTTCTTTGACAATTTGAGAGAACCAATGAAACAATAAGAAGGCCTTCCTAAATCAAGACTTGTGTGAGACGTACACATCGTTTTTAACGCAATAGTCATGGGATTGCTCCTTTTGATGCAAATCACATTAAAACGAAGTAATAAGACTCTTATCACCTCCTTCTTTTACTGTTTTAGAGAACCAATGAAACAATAAGAAGGTCTCCTTAAATGAAGACTTGTGCGTACGCATCGTTTTTAACGCGATAGTCATAGGATTGCACCTTTTGATGCTAATCAAACTTAGAACGAAGTTATAGGACTCCTAATCACATCTTTCTTTGACAATTTTAGTGCACCAATGAAACATTAAGAAGGTATCCCTAAATGAAGAATTGTGTGATATGAACGCATGGTTTTGAACGCGATAGTCATGGGTTTCTCGTTTTGATGCTAATCAAACTAGAACGAAGTAATACAACTCTTAATCACCTCTTTCTTTGTAAATTTGAAACAACCAATGGAACAATATGAAGGTCTCCCTAAATGAAGACCTGTGTGAGATCTACGCATCGTTTTGAACGCGATAGTGATGTGATTGCTCCTTTTGATGCTAATTTCAACTAGAACGAAGTAATAGGACTCATAATCACCTATATTTTGACAATTTGAGAGAACTAATGAAACATTAAGAAGGTCTCCCTAAATGAAGACTTGTGTGAGATGTACGGATCGTTTTGAAGGCACTAGTGATAGGATTGCAGCTCCTTTTGATGCTAATCAAACTAGAACGAACTCATAGGACTCATAATCACCTCTTTCTTTGACAATTTGACAGAACCAATGAAACAATAAGAAGGTCTTCCTAAATCAAGACTTGTGTGAGATGTACACATCGTTTTTAACGCGATAGTCATGGGATTGCTCCTTTTGATGCAAATCACATTAAAACGAAGTAATAAGACACCTAATCACCTCTTTCTTTCACAGTTTTAGAGAACCAATGAAACAATAAGAAGGTCTCCTTAAATGAAAACTTGTGTGAGATGTACGCATCATTTTTACCGCGATAGTCATGGGATTGCTCCTTTTGATGCTAATTAAACTTAGAACGAAGTTATAGGACTCCTAATCACCTCTTTGTTTGACAATTTTAGTGCACCAATAAAATAATAAGAAGGTAACCCTAAATGAAGAATTGTGTGATATGAACGCATGGTTTTGAACGCGATAGTCATGGGTTACTCGTTTTGACGCAAATCAAACTAGAACGAAGTAATACAACTCTTAATCACCTCTTTCTTTGTAAATTTGAAACAACCAATGAAACAATATGAAGGTCTCCCTAAATGAAGACCTGTGTGAGATCTACGCATCGTTTTGAACGCGATAGTGATGTGATTGCTCCTTTTGATGCTAATTTCAACTAGAACAAAGTAATAGGACTCATAATCTCCTATATTTTGACAATTTGAGAGAACTAATGAAACATTAAGAATGTCTCCCTAAATGAAGACTTGTGTGAGATGTACGGATCGTTTTGAAGGCACTAGTGATAGGATTGGTGCTCCTTTAGATGCTAATCAAACTAGAACGAATTCATAGGACTCATAATCACTTCTTTCTTTGACAATTTAACAGAACCAATGAAACAATAAGAAGGTCTTCCTAAATCAAGACTTGTTTGAGATGTACACATCGTTTTTAACGCGATAGTCATGGGATTGCTCTTTTTGATGCTAATCAAATTAGAACGAAGTAATAAGACTCCTAATCACCTACTTCTTTCATAATTTTAGAGATCCAATGAAACAATAAGAAGGCCTCCTTAAATCAAGACTTGTGTGAGATGTACGCATCATTTTTAACGCGATAGTCATGGGATTGCTCCTTTTGATGCTAATCAAACTTAGAACGAAGTTATAGGACTCCTAATCACATCTTTCTTTGACAATTTTAGTGCAACAATGAAACAATAAGAAGGTATCCCTAAATGAAGAATTGTGTGATATGAACGCGTGGTTTTGAACGCGATAGTCATGGGTTTCTCGTTTTGATGCTAATCAAACTAGAACGATGTAATACAACTCTTAATCACCTCTTTCTTTGTAAATTCGTAACAACCAATGAAACAATATGAAGGTCTCCCTAAATGAAGACCTGTGTGAGATCTACGCATCGTTTTGAACGCGATAGTGATGTGATTGCTCCTTTTGATGCTAATTTCAACTAGAACGAAGTAATAGGACTCATAGTCACCTATATTTTGACAATTTGAGAAAACTAATGAAACATTAAGAAGGTCTCCCTAAATGAAGACTAGTGTCAGATGTACGGATCGTTTTGAAGGAACTAGTGATAGGATTGCTGCTCCTTTTGATGCTAATCAAACTAGAACGAATTCATAGGACTCATAATCACCTCTTTCTTTGACAATTTGATAGAACCAATGAAACAATAACAAGGTCTTCCTAAATCAGGACTTGTGTGAGATGTACACATCGTTTTCAACACGATAGTCATGGGATTGCTCCTTTTGATGCAAATTACATTAAAACGAAGTAATAAGACTCCTAATCACCTCCTTCTTTCACAGTTTTAGAGAACCAATGAAACAATAAGAAGGTCTCCTTAAATGAAGACTTGTGTGAGATGTACGCATCGTTTTTAACGCGATAGTCATGGGATTGCTCCTTTTGATGCTAATCAAACTTAGAATAAAGTTATAGGACTCCTAATCACATCTTTCTTTGACAATTTTAGTGCACCAATGAAACAATAAGAAGGTAACCCTAAATGAAGAATTGTGTGATATGAATGCATTGTTTTGAACGCGATCGTCATGGGTTACTCGTTTTGACGCAAATCAAACTAGAACGAAGTAATACAACTCTTAATCACCTCTTTCTTTGTAAATTTGAAACAACCAATGAAACAATATGAAGGTCTCCCTAAATGAAGACCTGTGTGAGATCTACGCATCGTTTTGAACGCGATAGTGATGTGATTGCTCCTTTTGATGCTAATTTCAACTAGAACAAAGTAATAGGACTCATAATCTCCTATATTTTGACAATTTGAGAGAACTAATGAAACATTAAGAATGTCTCCCTAAATGAAGACTTGTGTGAGATGTACGGATCGTTTTGAAGGCACTAGTGATAGGATTGCAGCTCCTTTTGATGCTAATCAAACTAGAACGAATTCATAGGACTCATAATCACCTCTTTCTTTGATAATTTGACAGAACCAATGAAACAATAAGAAGGCCTTCCTAAATCAAGACTTGTGTGAGATGTACACATCGTTTTTAACGCTATAGTCATGGGATTGCTCCTTTTGATGCAAATCACATTAAAAAGAAGTAATAAGACACCTAATCACCTCCTTCTTTCACAGTTTTAGAGAACCAATGAAACAATAAGAAGGTCTCCTTAAATAAAAACTTGTGTGAGATGTACGCATCATTTTTATCGCGATAGTTATGGGATTGCTCCTTTTGATGCTAATCAAACTTAGAACGAAGTTATAGGACTCCTAATCACCTCTTTGTTTGACGATTTTAGTGCACCACTAAAACAATAAGAAGGTAACCCTAAATGAAGAATTGTGTGATATGAACGCATGGTTTTGAACGCGATAGTCATGGGTTTCTCGTTTTGACGCAAATCAAACTAGAACGAAGTAATACAACTCTTAATCACCTCTTTCTTTGTAAATTTGAAACAACCAATGTAAACAATATGAAGGTCTCCCTAAATGAAGACCTGTGTGATATCTACGAATCGTTTTGAACGCGATAGTGATGTGATTGCTCCTTTTGATGCTAATTTCAACTAGAACAAAGTAATAGGACTCATAATCTCCTATATTTTGACAATTTGTGAGAACTAATGAAACATTAAGAAGGTCTCCCTAAATGAAGACTTGTGTGAGATGTACGGATCGTTTTGGAGGCACTAGTGATAGGATTGCTGCTCCTTTAGATGCTAATCAAACTAGAACGAATTCATAGGACTCATAATCACCTCTTTCTTTGACAATTTAACAGAACCAATGAAACAATAAGAAGGTCTTCCTAAATCAAGACTTGTGTGAGATGTACACATCGTTTTTAACGCGATAGTCATGGGATTGCTCTTTTTTATGCTAATCAAATTAGAGCAAAGTAATAAGACTCCTAATCGCCTACTTCTTTCATAATATTAGAGAACCAATGAAACAATAAGAAGGCCTCCTTAAATGAAGACTTGTGTGAGATGTACGCATCATTTTTAACGCGATAGTCATGGGATTGCTCCTTTTGATGCTAATCAAACTTAGAACGAAGTTATAGGACTCCTAATCACATCTTTCTTTGACAATTTTAGTGCACCAATGAAACAATAAGAAGGTATCCCAAAATGAAGAATTGTGTGATATGAACGCATGGTTTTGAACGCGATAGTCATGGGTTTCTCGTTTTGATGCTAATCAAACTAGAACGAAGTAATACAACTCTTAATCACCTCTTTCTTTGTAAATTTGAAACAACCAATGAAACAATATGAAGGTCTCCCTAAATGAAGACCTGTGTGAGATCTACACATCGTTTTGAACGCGATAGTGATGTGATTGCTCCTTTTTTATGCTAATTTCAACTAGAACGAAGTAATAGGACTCATAATGACCTATATTTTGACAATTTGAGAAAACTAATGAAACATTAAGAAGGTCTCCCTAAATGAAGACTTGTGTGAGATGTACGGATCGTTTTGAAGGCACTAGTGATAGGATTGCTGCTCCTTTTGATGCTAATCAAAGTAGAACGAATTCATAGGACTCATAATCACCTCTTTCTTTGACAATTTGCGAGAACCAATGAAACAATAAGAAGGCCTTCCGAAATCAAGACTTGTGTGAGATGTACACATCGTTTTTAACGCGATAGTCATGGGATTGCTCCTTTTGATGCTAATCACATTAAAACGAAGTAATAAGACTCCTTAATCACCTCCTTCTTTCACTGTTTTAGAGAACCAATGAAACAATAAGAAGGTCTCCTTAAATGAAGACTTGTGTGAGATGTACGCATCATTTTTAACGCGATAGTCATAGGGATTGCATCCTTTTGATGCTAATCAAACTTAGAACGAAGTTATAGGACTCCTAATCACATCTTTCTTTGACAATTTTAGTGCACCAATGAAACAATTAAGAAGGTATCCCTAAATGAAGAATTGTGTGATATGAACGCATGGTTTTGAACGCGATAGTCATGGGTTTCTCGTTTTGATGCTAATCAAACTAGAACGAAGTAATACAACTCTTAATCACCTCTTTCTTTGTAAATTTGAAACAACCAATGGAACAATATGAAGGTCTCCCTAAATGAAGACCTGTGTGAGATCTACGCATCGTTTTGAACGCGATAGTGATGTGATTGCTCCTTTTGATGCTAATTTCAACTAGAACGAAGTAATAGGACTCATAATCACCTATATTTTGACAATTTGAGAGAACTAATGAAACATTAAGAAGGTCTCCCTAAATGAAGACTTGTGTGAGATGTACGGATCGTTTTGAAGGCACTAGTGATAGGATTGTAGCTCCTTTTGATGATAATCAAACTAGAACGAACTCATAGGACTCATAATCACCTCTTTCTTTGACAATTTGACAGAAGCAATGAAACAATAAGAAGGTCTTCCTAAATCAAGACTTGTGTGAGATGTACACATGGTTTTTAACGCGATAGTCATGGGATTGCTCCTTTTGATGCAAATCACATTAAAACGAAGTAATAAGACACCTAATCACCTCTTCTTTCACAGTTTTAGAGAACCAATGAAACAATAAGAAGGTCCTCCTTAAATGAAACTTGTGTGAGATGTACGCATCATTTTTAACCGCGATAGTCATGGGATTGCTCCTTTTGATGCTAATCAAACTTAGAACGAAGTTATAGGACTCCTAATCACCTCTTTGTTTGACAATTTTAGTGCACCAATAAAATAATAAGAAGGTAACCCTAAATGAAGAATTGTGTGATATGAACGCATGGTTTTGAACGCGATAGTCATGGGTTACTCGTTTTGACGCAAATCAAACTAGAACGAAGTAATACAACTCTTAATCACCTCTTTCTTTGTAAATTTGAAACAACCAATGAAACAATATGAAGGTCTCCCTAAATGAAGACCTGTGTGAGATCTACGCATCGTTTTGAACGCGATAGTGATGTGATTGCTCCTTTTGATGCTAATTTCAACTAGAACAAAGTAATAGGACTCATAATCTCCTATATATTGACAATTTGAGAGGACTAATGAAACATTAAGAAGGTCTCCCTAAATGAAGACTTGTGTGAGATGTACGGATCGTTTTGAAGGCACTAGTGATAGGATTGCTGCTCCTTTAGATGCTAATCAAACTAGAACGAATTCATAGGACTCATAATCACCTCTTTCTTTGACAATTTAACAGAACCAATGAAACAATAAGAAGGTCTTCCTAAATCAAGACTTGTGTGAGATGTACACATCGTTTTTAACGCGATAGTCATGGGATTGCTCTTTTGATGCTAATCAAATTAGAACGAAGTAATAAGACTCCTAATCACCTACTTCTTTCATAATTTTAGAGAACCAATGAAACAATAAGAAGGCCTCCTTAAATGAAGACTTGTGTGAGATGTACGCATCATTTTTAACGCGATAGTCATGGGATTGCTCCTTTTGATGCTAATCAAACTTAGAACGAAGTTATAGGACTCCTAATCACATCTTTCTTTGACAATTTTAGTGCACCAATGAAACAATAAGAAGGTATCCCTAAATGAAGAATTGTGTGATATGAACGCAGTGGTTTTGAACGCGATAGTCATGGGTTTCTCGTTTTGATGCTAATCAAACTAGAACGATGTAATACAACTCTTAATCACCTCTTTCTTTGTAAATTCGTAACAACCAATGAAACAATATGAAGGTCTCCCTAAATGAAGACCTGTGTGAGATCTACGCATCGTTTTGAACGCGATAGTGATGTGATTGCTCCTTTTGATGCTAATTTCAAATAGAACGAAGTAATAGGACTCATAGTCACCTATATTTTGACAATTTGAGAAACTAATGAAACATTAAGAAGGTCTCCCTAAATGAAGACTTGTGTGCAGATGTACGGATCGTTTTGAAGGAACTAGTGATAGGATTGCTGCTCCTTTTGATGCTAATCAAACTAGAACGAATTCATAGGACTCATAATCACCTCTTTCTTTGACAATTTGACAGAACCAATGAAACAATAAGAAGGTCTTCCTAAATCAAGACTTGTGTGAGATGTACACATCGTTTTTCAACGCGATAGTCATGGGATTGCTCCTTTTGATGCAAATTACATTAAAAGCGAAGTAATAAGACTCCTAATCACCTCCTTCTTTCACAGTTTAGAGAACCAATGAAACAATAAGAAGGCCTCCTTAAATGAAGACTTGTGTGAGATGTACGCATCATTTTTAACGCGATAGTCATGGGATTGCTACTTTTGATGCTAATCAAACTTAGAACGAAGTTATAGGACTCCTAATCACTTCTTTCTTTGACAATTTTAGTGCACCAATGAAACAATAAGAAGGTATCCCTAAATGAAGAATTGTGTGATATGAACGCATGGTTTTGAACGCGATAGTCATGGGTTTCTCGTTTTGACTGCAAATCAAACTAGAACGAAGTAATACAACTCTTAATCACCTCTTTCTTTGTAAATTTGAAACAACCAATGAAACAATATGAAGGTCTCCCAAAATGAAGACTTGTGTGAGATCTACGCATCGTTTGAACGCGATAGTGATGTGATTGCTCCTTTTGATGCTAATTTTAACTAGAACGAAGTAATAGGACTCATAATCATCTAAATTTTGACATTTTAGAGAACTAATTAAATATTAAGAAGGTCTCCCTAAATGAAGACTTGTGTGAGATGTACGGATCGTTTTGAAGGCACTAGTGATAGGATTGCTGCTCCTTTTGATGCTAATCAAACTAGAACGAATTCATAGGACTCTTAATCACCTCTTTCTTTGACAATTTGAGAGAACCAATGAAACAATAAGAAGGCCTTCCTAAATCAAGACTTGTGTGAGACGTACACATCGTTTTAACGCGATAGTCATGGGATTGCTCCTTTTGATGCAAATCACATTAAAACGAAGTAATAAGACTCTTTATCACCTCCTTCTTTACTGTTTTAGAGAACCAATGAAACAATAAGAAGGTCTCCTTAAATGAAGACTTGTGTGAGATGTACGCATCGTTTTTAACGCGATAGTCATAGGATTGCACCTTTTGATGCTAATCAAACTTAGAACGAAGTTATAGGACTCCTAATCACATCTTTCTTTGACAATTTTAGTGCACCAATGAAACATTAAGAAGGTATCCCTAAATGAAGAATTGTGTGATATGAACGCATGGTTTTGAACGCGATAGTCATGGGTTTCTCGTTTTGATGCTAATCAAACTAGAACGAAGTAATACAACTCTTAATCACCTCCTTCTTTGTAAATTTGAAACAACCAATGGAATAATATGAAGGTCTCCCTAAATGAAGACCTGTGTGAGATCTACGCATCGTTTTGAACGCGATAGTGATGTGATTGCTCCTTTTGATGCTAATTTCAACTAGAACGAAGTAATAGGACTTATAATCACCTATATTTTGACAATTTGAGAGAACTAATGAAACATTAAGAAGGTCTCCCTAAATGAAGACTTGTGTGAGATGTACGGATCGTTTTTAACGCGATAGTCATGGGATTGCTCCTTTTGATGCAAATCACATTAAAACGAAGTAATAAGACACCTAATCACCTCCTTCTTTCACAGTTTTAGAGAACCAATAAACAATAAGAAGGTCTCCTTAAATGAAAACTTGTGTGAGATGTACGCATCATTTTTACCGCGATAGTCATGGGATTGCTCCTTTTGATGCTAATCAAACTTAGAACGAAGTTATAGGACTCTTAATCACCTCTTTGTTTGACAATTTTAGTGCACCAATGAAATAATAAGAAGGTATCCCTAAATGAAGAAATGTGTGATATGAACGCATGGTTTTGAACGCGATAGCCATGGGTTTCTCGTTTTGATGCTAATCAAACTAGAACGAAGTAATACAACTCTTAATCACCCTTTCTTTGTAAATTTGAAACAACCAATGGAACAATATGAAGGTCTCCCTAAATGAAGACCTGTGTGAGATCTACGCATCGTTTTGAACGCGATAGTGATGTGATTGCTCCTTTTGACTGCTAATTTCAACTAGAACGAAGTAATAAGACTCATAATCACCTATATTTTGACAATTTGAGAGAACTAATGAAACATTAAGAAGGTCTCCCTAAATGAAGACTTGTGTGAGATGTACGGATCGTTTTGAAGGCACTAGTGATAGGATTGCAGCTCCTTTTGATGCTAATCAAACTAGAACGAATTCATAGGACTCATAATCACCTCTTTCTTTGATAATTTGACAGAACCAATGAAACAATAAGAAGGTCTTCCTAAATCAAGACTTGTGTGAGATGTACACATCGTTTTTAACGCGATAGTCATGGGATTGCTCCTTTTGATGAAAATCACATTAAAAAGAAGTAATAAGACACCTAATCACCCCCTTCTTTCACAGTTTTAGAGAACCAATGAAACAATAAGAAGGTCTCCTTAAATAAAAACTTGTGTGAGATGTACGCAACTTTTTTACCGCGATAGTCATGGGATTGCTCCTTTTGATGCTAATCAAACTTAGAACGAAGTTATAGGACTCCTAATCACCTCTTTGTTTGACGATTTTAGTGCACCACTAAAACAATAAGAAGGTACCCTAAATGAAGAATTGTGTGATATGAACGCATGGTTTTGAACGCGATAGTCATGGGTTTCTCGTTTTGACGCAAATCAAACTAGAACGAAGTAATACAACTCTTAATCACCTCTTTCTTTGTAAATTTGAAACAACCAATGAAACAATATGAAGGTCTCCCTAAATGAAGACCTGTGTGAGATCTACGAATCGTTTTGAACGCGATAGTGATGTGATTGCTCCTTTTGATGCTAATTTCAACTAGAACAAAGTAATAGGACTCATAATCTCCTATATTTTGACAATTTGAGAGAACTAATGAAACATTAGAATGTCTCCCTAAATGAAGACTTGTGTGAGATGTACGGATCGTTTTGGAGGCACTAGTGATAGGATTGTTGCTCCTTTAGATGCTAATCAAACTAGAACGAATTCATAGGACTCATAATCACCTCTTTCTTTGACAATTTAACAGAACCAATGAAACAATAAGAAGGTCTTCCTAAATCAAGACTTGTGTGAGATGTACACATCGTTTTTAACGCGATAGTCATGGGATTGCTCTTTTTTATGCTAATCAATTAGAGCGAAGTAATAAGACTCCTAATCACCTACTTCTTTCATAATATTAGAGAACCAATGAAACAATAAGAAGGCCTCCTTAAATGAAGACTTGTGTGAGATGTACGCATCATTTTTAACGCGATAGTCATGGGATTGCTCCTTTTGATGCTAATCAAACTTAGAACGAAGTTATAGGACTCCTAATCACATCTTTCTTTGACAATTATAGTGCACCAATGAAACAATAAGAAGGTATCCCTAAATGAAGAATTGTGTGATATAAATGCATGGTTTTGAACGCGATAGTCATGGGTTTCTCGTTTTGATGCTAATCAAACTAGAACGAAGTAATACAACTCTTAATCACCTCTTTCTTTGTAAATTTGAAACAACCAATGAAACAATATGAAGGTCTCCCTAAATGAAGACCTGTGGGAGATCTACACATCTTTTTGAACGCGATAGTGATGTGATTGCTCCTTTTGATGCTAATTTCAACTAGAACGAAGTAATAGGACTCATAATCACCTATATTTTGACAATTTGAGAAAACTAATGAAACATTAAGAAGGTCTCCCTAAATGAAGACTTGTGTTGAAGGCACTAGTGATAGGATTGCTGCTCCTTTTGATGCTAATCAAACTAGAACAAATTCATAGGACTCATAATCACCTCTTTCTTTGACAATTTGATAGAACCAATGAAACAATAAGAAGGTCTTCCTAAATCAAGACTTGTGTGAGATGTACACATCGTTTTAACGCGATAGTCATGGGATTCCTCCTTTTGCAAATTACATTAAAACGAAGTAATAAGACTCCTAATCACCTCCTTCTTTCACAGTTTTAGAGAACTATTGAAACAATAAGAAGGCCTCCTTAAATGAAGACTTGTGTGAGATGTACGAATCGTTTTTAACGCGATATGTCATGGGATTGCTCCTTTTGATGCTAATCAAATTAGAACGAAGTTATAGGACTCCTAATCACATCTTTCTTTAATAATTTTAGAGAACCAATGAAACAATAAGAAGGCCTCCTTAAATGAAGACTTGTGTGAGATGTACGCATCGTTTTTAACGCGATAGTCATGGGATTGCTCCTTTTGATGCTAATCAAACTTAGAAAGAAGTTATAGGACTCCTGAATCACTTCTTTCTTTGACAATTTAGTGCACCAATGAAACAATAAGAAGGTATTCCTAAATGAAGAATTGTGTGATATGAACGCATGGTTTTGAACGCGATAGTCATGGGTTTCTCGTTTTGACGCAAATCAAACTAGAACGAAGTAATACAACTCTTAATCACCTCTTTCTTTGTAAATTTGAAACAACCAATGAAACAATATGAAGGTCTCCCAAAATGAAGACTTGTGTGAGATCTACGCATCGTTTTGAACGCGATAGTGATGTGATTGCTCCTTTTGATGCTAATTTCAACTAGAACGAAGTAATAGGACTCATAATCTCCTATATTTTGACAATTTGAGAGAACTAATGAAACATTAAGAATGTCTCCCTAAATGAAGACTTGTGTGAGATGTACGGATAGTTTTGGAGGCACTAGTGATAGGATTGCTGCTCCTTTAGATGCTAATCAAACTAGAACGAATTCATAGGACTCATAATCACCTCTTTCTTTGACAATTTGACAGAACCAATGAAACAATAAGAAGGTCTTCCTAAATCAAGACTTGTGTGAGATGTACACATCGTTTTTAACGCGATAGTCATGGGATTGCTCCTTTTGATGCAAATCACATTAAAACGAAGTAATAAGACACCTAATCACCTCCTTCTTTCACAGTTTTAGAGAACCAATGAAACAATAAGAAGGTCTCCTTAAATGAAACTTGTGTGAGATGTACGCATCATTTTTACCGCGATAGTAATGGGATTGCTCCTTTTGATGCTAATCAAACTTAGAACGAAGTTATAGGACTCCTAATCACCTCTTTGTTTGACAATTTTAGTGCACCAATGAAATAATAAGAAGGTATCCCTAAATGAAGAAATGTGTGATATGAACGCATGGTTTTGAACGCGATAGCCATGGGTTTCTCGTTTGATGCTAATCAAACTAGAACGAAGTAATACAACTCTTAATCACCCCTTTCTTTGTAAATTTGAAACAACCAATGGAACAATATGAAGGTCTCCCTAAATGAAGACCTGTGTGAGATCTACGCATCGTTTTGAACGCGATAGTGATGTGATTGCTCCTTTTGATGCTAATTTCAACTAGAACGAAGTAATAAGACTCATAATCACCTATATTTTGACAATTTGAGAGAACTAATGAACATTAAGAAGGTCTCCCTAAATGAAGACTTGTGTGAGATGTACGGATCGTTTTGAAGGCACTAGTGATAGGATTGCAGCTCCTTTTGATGCTAATCAAACTAGAACGAATTCATAGGACTCATAATCACCTCTTTCTTTGATAATTTGACAGAACCAATGAAACAATAAGAAGGTCTTCCTAAATCAAGACTTGTGTGAGATGTACACATCGTTTTTAACGCGATAGTCATGGGATTGCTCTTTTTATGCTAATCAATTAGAGCGAAGTAATAAGACTCCTAATCACCTACTTCTTTCATAATATTAGAGAACCAATGAAACAATAAGAAGGCCTCCTTAAATGAAGACTTGTGTGAGATGTACGCATCATTTTTAACGCGATAGTCATGGGATTGCTCCTTTTGATGCTAATCAAACTTAGAACGAAGTTATAGGACTCCTAATCACATCTTTCTTGACAATTTTAGTGCACCAATGAAACAATAAGAAGGTATCCCTAAATGAAGAATTGTGTGATATGAACGCATGGTTTTGAACGCGATAGTCATGGGTTTCTCGTTTTGATGCTAATCAAACTAGAACGAAGTAATACAACTCTTAATCACCTCTTTCTTTGTAAATTTAAAACAACCAATGAAACAATATGAAGGTCTCCCTAAATGAAGACCTGTGTGAGATCTACACATCGTTTTGAACGCGATAGTGATGTGATTGCTCCTTTTGATGCTAATTTCAACTAGAACGAAGTAATAGGACTCATAATCACCTATATTTTGACAATTTGAGAAAACTAATGAAACATTAAGAAGGTCTCCCTAAATGAAGACTTGTGTTGAAGGCACTAGTGATAGGATTGCTGCTCCTTTTGATGCTAATCAAACTTGAACGAATTCATAGGACTCATAATCACCTCTTTCTTTGACAATTTGACAGAACCAATGAAACAATAAGAAGGTCTTCCTAAATCAAGACTTGTGTGAGATGTACACATCGTTTTTAACGCGATAGTCATGGGATTGCTCCTTTTGATGCAAATCACATTAAAACGAAGTAATAAGACACCTAATCACCTCCTTCTTTCACAGTTTTAGAGAACCAATGAAACAATAAGAAGGTCTCCTTAAATGAAAACTTGTGTGAGATGTACGCATCATTTTTACCGCGATAGTCATGGGATTGCTCCTTTTGATGCTAATCAACTTAGAACGAAGTTATAGGACTCCTAATCACCTCTTTGTTTGACAATTTTAGTGCACCAATGAAATAATAAGAAGGTATCCCTAAATGAAGAAATTGTGTGATATGAACGCATGGTTTTGAACGCGATAGCCATGGGTTTCTCGTTTTGATGCTAATCAAACTAGAACGAAGTAATACAACTCTTAATCACCCTTTCTTTGTAAATTTGAAACAACCAATGGAACAATATGAAGGTCTCCCTAAATGAAGACCTGTGTGAGATCTACGCATCGTTTTGAACGCGATAGTGATGTGATTGCTCCTTTTGATGCTAATTTCAACTAGAACGAAGTAATAAGACTCATAATCACCTATATTTTGACAATTTGAGAGAACTAATGAAACATTAAGAAGGTCTCCCTAAATGAAGACTTGTGTGAGATGTACGGATCGTTTTGAAGGCACTAGTGATAGGATTGCAGCTCCTTTTGATGCTAATCAACTAGAACGAATTCATAGGACTCATAATCACCTCTTTCTTGATAATTTGACAGAACCAATGAAACAATAAGAAGGTCTTCCTAAATCAAGACTTGTGTGAGATGTACACATCGTTTTTAACGCGATAGTCATGGGATTGCTCCTTTTTATGCTAATCACATTAGAAGCGAAGTAATAAGACACCTAATCACCTACTTCTTTCACATATTTAGAGAACCAATGAAACAATAAGAAGGCCTCCTTAAATGAAGACTTGTGTGAGATGTACGCATCATTTTTAACGCGATAGTCATGGGATTGCTCCTTTTGATGCTAATCAAACTTAGAACGAAGTTATAGGACTCCTAATCACATCTTTCTTTGACAATTTTAGTGCACCAATGAAACAATAAGAAGGTATCCCTAAATGAAGAATTGTGTGATATGAATGCATGGTTTTGAACGCGATAGTCATGGGTTTCTCGTTTTGATGCTAATCAAACTAGAACGAAGTAATACAACTCTTAATCACCTCTTTCTTTGTAAATTTGAAACAACCAATGGAACAATATGAAGGTCTCCCTAAATGAAGACCTGTGTGAGATCTACGCATCGTTTTGAACGCGATAGTGATGTGATTGCTCCTTTTGATGCTAATTTCAACTAGAACGAAGTAATAGGACTCATAATCACCTATATTTTGACAATTTGAGAGAACTAATGAAACATTAAGAAGGTCTCCCTAAATGAAGACTTGTGTGAGATGTACGGATCGTTTTGAAGGCACTAGTGATAGGATTGCAGCTCCTTTTGATGCTAATCAAACTAGAACGAATTCATAGGACTCATAATCACCTCTTTCTTTGACAATTTGACAGAACCAATGAAACAATAAGAAGGTCTTCCTAAATCAAGACTTGTGTGAGATGTACACATCGTTTTTAACGCGATAGTCATGGGATTGCTCCTTTTGATGCAAATCACATTAAAACGAAGTAATAAGACACCTAATCACCTCCTTCTTTCACAGTTTTAGAGAACCAATGAAACAATAAGAAGGTCTCCTTAAATGAACTTGTGTGAGATGTACGCATCATTTTTACGCGATAGTCATGGGATTGCTCCTTTTGATGCTAATCAAACTTAGAACGAAGTTATAGGACTCCTAATCACCTCTTTGTTTGACAATTTTAGTGCACCAATGAAACAATAAGAAGGTATCCCTAAATGAAGAATTGTGTGATATGAACGCATGGTTTTGAACGCGATAGTCATGGGTTTCTCGTTTTGATGCTAATCAAACTAGAACGAAGTAATACAACTCTTAATCACCTCTTTCTTTGTAAATTTGAAACAACCAATGAACAATATGAAGGTCTCCCTAAATGAAGACCTGTGTGAGATCTACGCATCGTTTTGAACGCGATAGTGATGTGATTGCTCCTTTTGATGCTAATTTCAACTAGAACGAAGTAATAGGACTCATAATCACCTATATTTTGACAATTTGAGAGAACTAATGAAACATTAAGAAGGTCTCCCTAAATGAAGACTTGTGTGAGATGTACGGATCGTTTTGAAGGCACTAGTGATAGGATTGCAGCTCCTTTTGATGCTAATCAAACTAGAACGAATTCATAGGACTCATAATCACCTCTTTCTTTGACAATTTGAGAACCAATGAAACAATAAGAAGGTCTTCCTAAATCAAGACTTGTGTGAGATGTACACATCGTTTTTAACGCGATAGTCATGGGATTGCTCCTTTTGATGCAATCACATTAAACGAAGTAATAAGACTCCTAATCACCTCCTTCTTTCACAGTTTTAGAGAACCAATGAAACAATAAGAAGGTCTCCTTAAATGAAACTTGTGTGAGATGTACGCATCATTTTTACCGATAGTCATGGGATTGCTCCTTTTGATGCTAATCAAACTTAGAACGAAGTTATAGGACTCCTAATCACCTCTTTGTTTGACAATTTTAGTGCACCAATGAAACAATAAGAAGGTATCCCTAAATGAAGAATTGTGTGATATGAACGCATGGTTTTGAACGCGATAGTCATGGGTTTCTCGTTTTGACTAATCAAACTAGAACGAAGTAATACAACTCTTAATCACCTCTTTCTTTGTAAATTTGAAACAACCAATGAACAATATGAAGGTCTCCCTAAATGAAGACCTGTGTGAGATCTACGCATCGTTTTGAACGCGATAGTGATGTGATTGCTCCTTTTGATGCTAATTTCAACTAGAACGAAGTAATAGGACTCATAATCACCTATATTTTGACAATTTGAGAGAACTAATGAAACATTAAGAAGGTCTCCCTAAATGAAGACTTGTGTGAGATGTACGGATCGTTTTGAAGGCACTAGTGATAGGATTGCTGCTCCTTTTGATGCTAATCAAACTAGAACGAATTCATAGGACTCATAATCACCTCTTTCTTTGACAATTTGACAGAACCAATGAAACAATAAGAAGGTCTTCCTAAATCAAGACTTGTGTGAGATGTACACATCGTTTTTAACGCGATAGTCATGGGATTGCTCCTTTTGATGCAAATCACATTAAAAGAAGTAATAAGACACCTAATCACCTCCTTCTTTCACAGTTTTAGAGAACCAATGAAACAATAAGAAGGTCTCCTTAAATGAAACTTGTGTGAGATGTACGCATCATTTTTACGCGATAGTCATGGGATTGCTCCTTTTGATGCTAATCAAACTTAGAACGAAGTTATAGGACTCCTAATCACCTCTTTGTTTGACAATTTTAGTGCACCAATGAAACAATAAGAAGGTAACCCTAAATGAAGAATTGTGTGATATGAACGCATGGTTTTGAACGCGATAGTCATGGGTTTCTTTTTGACGCAATCAAACTAGAACGAAGTAATACAACTCTTAATCACCTCTTTCTTTGTAAATTTGAAACAACCAATGAAACAATATGAAGGTCTCCCTAAATGAAGACCTGTGTGAGATCTACGCATCGTTTTGAACGCGATAGTGATGTGATTGCTCCTTTTGATGCTAATTTCAACTAGAACAAGTAATAGGACTCATAATCACCTATATTTTGACAATTTAGAGAACTAATGAAACATTAAGAAGGTCTCCCTAAATGAAGACTTGTGTGAGATGTACGGATCGTTTTGAAGGCACTAGTGATAGGATTGCTGCTCCTTTTGATGCTAATCAAACTAGAACGAATTCATAGGACTCATAATCACCTCTTTCTTTGACAATTTGACAGAACCAATGAAACAATAAGAAGGTCTTCCTAAATCAAGACTTGTGTGAGATGTACACATCGTTTTTAACGCGATAGTCATGGGATTGCTCCTTTTGATGCTAATCAATTAAACGAAGTAATAAGACTCCTAATCACCTCTTCTTTCACAATTTTAGAGAACCAATGAAACAATAAGAAGGCTCCTTAAATGAAGACTTGTGTGAGATGTACGCATCATTTTTAACGCGATAGTCATGGGATTGCTCCTTTTGATGCTAATCAAACTTAGAACGAAGTTATAGGACTCCTAATCACATCTTTCTTTGACAATTTTAGTGCACCAATGAAACAATAAGAAGGTATCCCTAAATGAAGAATTGTGTGATATGAACGCATGGTTTTGAACGCGATAGTCATGGGTTTCTCGTTTTGATGCTAATCAAACTAGAACGAAGTAATACAACTCTTAATCACCTCTTTCTTTGTAAATTTGAAACAACCAATGAAACAATATGAAGGTCTCCCTAAATGAAGACCTGTGTGAGATCTACGCATCGTTTTGAACGCGATAGTGATGTGATTGCTCCTTTTGATGCTAATTTCAACTAGAACGAAGTAATAGGACTCATAATCACCTATATTTTGACAATTTGAGAGAAATAAAAATTAAGAAGGTCTCCCTAAATGAAGACTTGTGTGAGATGTACGGATCGTTTTGAAGGCACTAGTGATAGGATTGCTGCTCCTTTTTGATGCTAATCAAACTAGAACGAATTCATAGGACTCTTAATCACCTCTTTCTTTGACAATTTGAGAGAACCAATGAAACAATAAGAAGGTCTTCCTAAATCAAGACTTGTGTGAGACGTACACATCGTTTTCAACGCGATAGTCATGGGATTGCTCCTTTTGATGCAAATCGCATTAAAACGAAGTAATAAGACTCTTTATCACCTCCTTCTTTTACTGTTTTAGAGAACCAATAAAACAGTAAGAAGGTCTCCTTAAATGCAGACTTGTGTGAGATGTACGCATCGTTTTTACTGCGATAGTCATGGGATTGCTCCTTTTTGATGCTAATCAAACTTAGAACGAAGTTATAGGACTCCTAATCACATCTTTCTTTGACAATTTTAGTACCAATGAAACAATAAGAAGGTATCCCTAAATGAAGAATTGTGTGATATGAACGCATGGTTTTGAACGCGATAGTCATGGGTTTCTCGTTTTGATGCTAATCAAACTAGAACGAAGTAATACAACTCTTAATCACCTCTTTCTTTGTAAATTTGAAACAACCAATAAACAATATGAAGGTCTCCCTAAATGAAGACCTGTGTGAGATCTACGCATCGTTTTGAACGCGATAGTGATGTGATTGCTCCTTTTGATGCTAATTTCAACTAGAACGAAGTAATAACTCATAATCACCTATATTTTGACAATTTGAGAGAACTAATGAAACATTAAGAAGGTCTCCCTAAATGAAGACTTGTGAGATGTACGGATCGTTTTGAAGGCACTAGTGATAGGATTGCAGCTGCTCTTTTGATGCTAATCAAACTAGAACGAATTCATAGGACTCATAATCACCTCTTTCTTTGACAATTTGACAGAACCAATGAAACAATAAGAAGGTCTTCCTAAATCAAGACTTGTGTGAGATGTACACATCGTTTTTAACGCGATAGTCATGGGATTGCTCCTTTTGATGCAATCACATTAAAACGAAGTAATAAGACCCTAATCACCTCCTTTTTCACAGTTTTAGAGAACCAATGAAACAATAAGAAGGTCTCCTTAAATGAAACTTGTGTGAGATGTACGCATCTTTTTACCGCGATAGTCATGGGATTGCTCCTTTTGATGCTAATCAAACTTAGAACGAAGTTATAGGACTCCTAATCACCTCTTTGTTTGACAATTTTAGTGCACCAATGAACAATGAAGGTATCCCTAAATGAAGAATTGTGTTATATGAACGCATGGTTTTGAACGCGATAGTGGGATGCTCTTTTGATGCTAATCACAAGAACGAAGTAATAAACTCTAATCACCTCTTTCTTTCACAATTTAGAGAACCCAATGAAACAATAGAAGTCTCCTAAATGAAGACTTGTGTGAGATGTACGCATCGTTTTAACGCGATAGTCTTGGGATTGCTCCTTTTGATGCTAATCAACTAGAATGAAGTATAGGACTCAATCACATCTTTTTTGACAATTTAGTGACTAATGAAACATAAGAAGGTCTCCCTAAATGAAGAATTGTGTGATGTACGGATGTTTTGAACACGATAGTGGGTTTCTCGTTTTGATGTAATCAAACTAGAACGAATATACACTCTAATCACCTCTTTCTTTGTAAATTTTAAAACCAATGAAACAATATGAAGGTCTCCTAAATCAAGACTTGTGAGATGTACGCATCGTTTTAAACGCATAGTCATGTGATTGCTCCTTTTGATGCTAATCACTAGAACGAAGTAATAGACTCCTAATCACCTATATTTTGACAATTTGAGAAACTAGTGAAACATAAGAAGGTCTCCTAAATGAAGACTTGTGTGAGATGTACGGATCGTTTTGAAGGCATAGTGATGGATTGCTGCTCTTTAGATGCTAATCAAACTAGAACGAATTCATAGGGCTCATAATCACCTCTTTCTTTGACCAATTAACAGAACCAATGAAAGAATAGAAGGTCTTCCTAAATCAAGATCTTGTGTGAGATGTACACATCGTTTTTAACGCGAAGTCATGGAATTGCTCCTTTTGATGCTAATCAAATTAGAACGAAGTAATAAGACGGCTAATCACCTCCTCTTCATAATTTTAGAGAACCAATGAAACAATAAGAAGGCCTCCTTAAATGAAGACTTGTGTGAGATGTACGCATCGTTTTACCGCGATAGTCATGGGATTGCTCCTTTTGATGCTAATCAAACTTTAGAACGAAGTTATAGGACTCCTAATCACATCTTCTTGACAATTTAGTGCACCAAATGAAACAGTAAGAAGGTATCTAAATGAAGAATTGGTGATAGTACGCATGGTTTTGAACGCAATAGTCACGGGTTTTGTCATTTTGACGTAATCAAACTAGAACGAATTGTAATACAACTCTTAATCACCTCTTTCTTGTAAATTTGAAACAACCAATGGAACACTATGAAGTCTCCCTAATGAAGACCTGTGTGAGATCTACACATCGTTTTGAACGCGGGATAGTGATGTGATTGCTCCTTTTGATGCTAATTTCAACTAGAACGGAAGTAATAGGACTCATAATCACTATATTTGGACAATTTTGAGAGAATTAATGAAACATTAAGAAGGTCTCCCTAAATGAAGACTTGTGTGAGAGTACGGATCGTTTTTGAAGGCAATCTGTGATAGGATTGCTGCTCCTTTTGAAGCTAATCGAACTGGAAAAAATTCGTAGGACTCATAATCACCTCTTTCTTAGGACAATTTGAGAGAAACCAATGAAACACTAAGAAGGGTCTTCCTAAATCAAGACTTGTGTGAGGACGTACACATCGTTTTTAACGCGATAGTCAGGGATAGCTCTTTTGATGCTAATCACATTAGAACGAAGTAATAAGACTCCTAATCACCCCCTTCTTTCACAATTTTAGAGAACCAATGAAACAATAAGAAAGTCTCCTGAAATGAAGACTTGTGTGAGATGTACGCATCGTTTTTAACGCGATATTCATGGGATGCTCCTTTTGATGCTAATCAAACTTAGAACGAAGTTATAGGACTCCTAATCACATCTTTCTTTGACAATTTTAGGCACCAATGAAATAATAAGAAGGTATCCCTAAATGAAGAATTATGTGATATGAACCCATGGTTTTGAACGCGATAGTCATAGGTTTCTCGTTTGATGCTAATCAAACTAAAACGAAGTAATACAACTCTTAATCACCTCTTTCTTTGTAAATTTGAAACAACCAATGAAACAATATGAAGGTCTCCCTAAATGAAGACTTATGTGAGATGTACGGATCGTTTTGAAGGCACTAGTGATAGGATTGCTGCTCCTTTTGAAGCTAATCGAACTAGAACAAATTCGTAGGACTCATAATCACCTCTTTCTTTGACAATTTGAGAGACCAATGAAACAATAAGAAGGTCTTCCTAAATCAAGACTTGTGTGAGACGTACACATCGTTTTAACGCGATAGTCATGTAATTGCTCCTTTTGATGCTAATCAAATTAGAACGAAGTAATAAGGACTCCTAATCACCTCCTTCTTTCATAATTTTAGGGAACCAATGAAACAATTAAGGAGGCCTCCTTAAATGAAGACTTGTGTGAGATGTACGCATCGTTTTTACCGCGATAGTCATGGGATTGCTCCTTTTGATGCTAATCAAACTTAGAACGAAGTTATAGGACTCCTAATCACCTCTTTCTTTGACAATTTTTAGTGCACCAATGAAACAAAAGAAGGTATCTAGATGAAGAATTGTGTGATAGTACGCATGGTTTGAACGCAATTGTCATGGGTTTCTCATTTTGACGCTAATCAAACTAGAACGAAGTAATACAACTCTTAATCACCTCTTTCTTTATAAATTTGAAAACAACCAATGGAACAATATGAAGGTCTCCCTAAATGAAAGACCTGTGTGAGATCTACGCATCGTTTTGAACAGCGATAGTGATGTGATTGCTCATTTTGATGCTAATCAAACTAGAAACGAAGTAATAGGATTCATAATCACCTATATTTTGACAATTGAGGAGAACTAATAAAACATTTAAGACTGTCTCCCTAAATGAAGACTTGTGTGAGATGTACGGATCGTTTTGAAGGCACTAGTGATAGGATTGCTGCTCCTTTGATGCTAATCAAACTAGAACGGATTCATAGGACTCATAACACCTCTTTCTTTGACAATTTGACAGAACCAATGAAACAATAAGAAGGTCTTCCTAAATCAAGACTTGTGTGAGATGTACACATCGTTTTTACGCGATAGTTATGGGATTGCTCCTTTGATGCTAATCAAATTAGAACGAAGTAATAAGACTCCTAATCACCTCCTTTCTTTCACATTTAGAGAACCAAGGAAACAATAAGCAAGTCTCCTTAAATGAAGACTTGTGTGAGATGTACGCATCGTTTTTAACGCGATAGTCATGGGATTGCTCCTTTTGATGCTAATCAAACTTAGAATGAAGTTATAGGACTCCTAATCGCATCTTTCTTTGACAATTTTAGTGCACCAATGAAACAATAAGAAGGTATCCCTAAATGAAGAATTGTGTGATATGAACGCGTGGTTTTGAACGATAGTCATGGGTTTCTCGTTTTGATGCTAATCAAACTAGAACGAAGTAATACAACTCTTAATCACCTCTTTCTTTGTAAATTTGAAACAACCAATGAAATATATGAAGGTCTCCCTAAATGAAGACCTGTGTGAGATCTACGCATCGTTTGAACGCGATAGTGATGTGATTGCTCCTTTTGATGCTAATTTCTACTAGAACGAAGTAATAGGACTCATAATCACCTATATTTTGACAATTTGAGAGAACTAGGAAACATTAAGAAGGTCTCCCAAAATGAAGACTTGTGTGAGATGTACGGATCGTTTTGAAGGCACTGTGATAGGATTGCTGCTCCTTTAGATGCTAATCAAACTAGAACGAATTCATAGGACTCATAATCACCTCTTTCTTTGACAATTTGACAGAACCAATGAAACAATAAGAAGGTCTTCCTAAATCAAGACTTGTGTGAGATGTACACATCGTTTTTAACGCGATAGTCATGGGATTGCTCCTTTGATGCAAATCACATTAAAACGAAGTAATAAGACTCTTTATCACCTCTTTCTTGTACTGTTTTAGAGAACCAATGAAAATAAGAAGGTCTCTTAAATGAAGAGACTTGTGTGAGTTGTTTGTAGCATCGTTTTTTAACGCGATAGTCATGGGATTGCTCCTTTTGATGATAATCAAAAATGGAACGAAGTTATAGAACTCCTAATCACATCTTTCTTGACAATTTAGTGCACCAATGAAACAATAAGAAGGTAACCCTAAATGAAGAATTGTGTGATATGAACGCATGGTTTTGAACGCGATAGTCATGGGTTTCTCGTTTGACGCAAATCAAACTAGAACGAAGTAATTACAACTCTTAATCACCTCTTTCTTTGTAAATTTGAAACAACCAACGAAACAATATAAGGTCTCCCTAATGAAGCCCTGTGTGAGATCTACGCATCGTTTTTTTTTTTGCTAAATTTAGACTGAATTTAATAAATAAACAGGTGTTACAGGACCTCATGGGAAAACCCAATCAGACTATAGCATAGACATACATCATAGGACATGCCCTATGATGTCATTACTATAGAAGAACAAATGGCCAAGCAGCCAAAAAAAAAATTTAAACATCAAATGAACAAACCCCAGAAGGCCAGCTACAATGAAAAGGAATCAACAGAAACTCGAGTAGCCATTTACATAGCAACACCTGGCCGGCAAAGGAAGAGAAACCTTCTGCATCAGTTCAGCCCAAGAAGCAATAGCGGAACAAACAAAACAAAAGAAAAGAGCGGAGACCTGCAGCCAAAATAGCAACCAAGGTGCAGCAGACCCAGCAAAAACCCAGAACCAGACCCAGTAAAAATCCAGAAGCAAACAGCAGCCTCCAAGACCAAACCAAGATAGGCATCCAAGCAACCCCGGCAGTAGGAAACTTCCCAGCAGCAAAGGGTGGATAGCATACACAGCACACCACATAGCAGTTGCAGGCGAACATAGCAAACAGACAGCCAAATGGAGAAGCTGCAAGAAAAAGCAGCAGCACCAAACAACAAAACCAACAGCTGCACATCAGGCCCCTAAACCCAGACAGCAGCGAACAACCAGAAAAGCTACAGAAACTGCAGAATGCAACCAAGAAACCAGCAGAAGTTGCAGCAAATCCGGACCCTGTAGAAAGTCTGCAAAAACCAGCAAGCAGAAATCTGCAGAAAAAACCTGCGATAACCCAGACAGCAGCAGCACCAAACGGAATAACAGCAACCAAAAAGAGTTGAACCAAAAGAGATAAACGCAACAACAGTAATAAGCAACATTGTCCAGCAAGAATCTGAACACAAAGAACAACCCAGAACAGCAGCAACTAGACAAGCAAACCCAGGCCAAGCAAAGTGCTGCACACGAAAACCAACAGCAACCAATTGAGCCAGCAGCTACAATAGCAGAATACAACCAAACAAACCAAAACCAAAGAGCAAACCAAAACCAAAACCAGAACACACAACAGCCCCAGGACTGTAACAAACTGCCCACAACAGACAAGCTGGACACAGCAGGCCACAGACCAGCCGGACACAGCAGGCCACAGACCAGCCGGACACAGCATGCCACAGACCAACCAAGTAGTACAACAAGCCATCCCCTGAACCAGAACCAGCAGCAGCAGCAGTAAAAACAGGGAGACAAGGCTACAATACAAGATGATGGTAGCAAGCCCTATGTTTAAGTTTCTGAAAACTAGCATTAGTATGAAGGCCACACTTGAGAATATGGATGATATCCCTAATGATGACCCGAACAGGGAGAGTCTTGTTGTTGAAAATTCGAGAGTTCCGTTCTTGCCAAATTCTATAGACAACAATAGCAAAGCCAAAACGTAAAAGCCTGTGCTGGAAATTTGGACCATAATTGCCGCTGATAAAATCAGTGATAGAAGTCCAGCTACGACACTGTCCCTTCCAACCACACCGCCTGAGCACTGCAACCAAGAGCTGAAATGAGAAACTACAATGGAAAAAAAGGTGATGAAATGTTTCCCTCTCAATGGAACAGAGAACACATAAAGGATTGACATCCATGCCATACAAGATAAGCCTATCCAGAGTCCAAAGACCCTTGTGAAAAGCCAGCCAAAGAAGAAATGAGTACCGGGGAGGCACAATGCGATGCCAAACAAGACTGTGCCATCCCACAGTTAGACCCACTTTGCGAATGGAACACCAAAAAGTAGAAGTTTTAACATCCTTAGCAGTGGTACCATCCCAGAAAACCTCATCCTGACAATCTGAGTTGCAGCGCCTTGACATGTTAAAGGCGTTCCGGAATTCAATAAGATCATTGTGGTTGGACTGAGGAAGAACCCAACTGGAGTTAATGATGATGCTGCTGACAAAGGCATTAGGACCAAAACCAGAGTTAGTGATCAAGGGAGACTGCAAGGAGGAGGCCAAAGGGGAGTGACCTAACCACGGGTCAAACCAAAGACTAGTGCTCGCACCATTACCAATAGCATAAGAGATGTGCCTGCAAGCAATAGACCTTAATTTAAGAACTTTCCTCCAAATCCAAGAGCAATCCATAGGAATTGGGATAATCCAGAAAAACTTATTCTTAAGATGGACAGCCCGAACCCATTTGGCCCAAAAGGAAGAGGAAGAAGGAGAAATAATCTGCCATAAGTGCAATAAGATTTGAGCTTTATTCCAATCCTCAAGATTTTTAATAGCAAGGCCACCCTCAGCAAAAGGGAGAGAGATTTTGCTCCAAGCTACTTTACAGCCAAATTTCTCTAAGGAAGGCCCTTTCCAAA